>APFE030434646.1:601-25102 GCA_000404065.3 Pinus taeda | reverse complement strand
AAATCCTCTCCCACAAATAACATGTGCTATGAGGTTTAATATTATTATTTGAAGCCTTGTACCGTTCAAAGTAAATGGTAAACCAACGTAACTGAAAATTACTGTAATATTTCTTATGATTCTGAAATTTCTATGAATGGAGAAGGTTAATAGATCAAAGTTGTCGGGATCTACGAAAAAGGAAATCTGTCTACGAAAAAGTTAAGTTGTACCATATCTGAAATATTCTTGATATTCTACGCTGCCATGAGTGGGTGGCCCATTGGTTGGCGAACCATCGCATTTCTCTACCTATAAATTGCAGCCCCTCTTCCCAGACAGATACACATTTCAGATATCTCAATTGAAGGAAGAATATATGAGATGTCCCTGATATTATTTATGCTCCCAATGTTAGGTTTCGCGATGATCATTTGGAGGCAGTTCTGCATTTTATATACACATAATCGTAGAAGCCTCGAGCATTAGAGGTCCGCCGCCTCGTCTTATCGCTTGAAATCTTGGTGAGATGACTAATTTAAGTGATTTGGCAAGGATGCTAAAGACATGGACCCTATCAGTCACGACACTGTGGACAGACTGTTGCCCCAAGATCTGGTATGTCCATTTTAACCTTATGGTTTGTCTATTTTAACCTTAGTTCTGCTTCTGGAAACTCAGCTTTTCTCTCAGTTTCTTTATTGCCGAGTGACTAGAGGAGAGATTTTACGGAATACCAGTTTAGATTAATTTCCCTTAATACTTATTAGTTTAACCTGATAAATAAGCATAGTTTTATTTTAAGTAAATTTTCGATATCTGCATTGTTATTGAGTCCATTTTATATCGTTCTGATATTGATTTTTAAGCAGCAAGCGCCTCAGATTCTGGTGGGTTCGTCAAAGATTCAAATTGCAGCCAAAGCGGCCTCCCTTTCAAGTTTCACCAGAAGACCCTCAAGGTACTCGACACTGGAGGCACATTCAAGTTATTTCTAATTTCAGGGCACAGTCACACCATAACTGAATTGAGTGGTAGCAATATCTATTTATCTTGACCATTGCGTTATTATATCTATCTAGTAACAAGTAGTCTATGTGGTTGAATATACAAATCATCTCCCTGAACTTTAAATGGGTTAATCATCAGAAACTGCGGGGAAATTTTAAAAAATAACTTGAAATTAAAGGGTAAACATTTATATTTAAAATTACCATCATATTATAGATGTCTGTTTAATTTTTGTTAACATTTTAAAATATTAATTTTAATAATTTCATTATCATCATTTGTTTAGGGAAATATTAAATTTGTACTTTTATGTAAAATATAAGTTTTTTTCAGGTATACTATTCTAATTTTATATTAATTTTTTTAATATATTTTATTCTTAATCAAATTTAAAAATATATATTTATTTCTCAATACTTATTTTTATCTGGGAATATATAAATCTGTGAATTTGTTTTCACAGAGAAATAATCAATATGAAAGTATAATTAGTTTTCTAACTTGAAATGGCACTGAGAAGGAGCGCATTGTTTGAAGAAAAATAAAATGCTCATCTTATAATATTAGTTTGTTATTAAATTAATTTTATAAATTTAAGAAATAGTTTAATTAATTGTTCTTTTGATTTTTTAATTAAATTTTAATAGTATAATTTTATATGGTATGTGATTTCTTATTATTTAAAATTTAAATTTTTCAGAAGTTTCCTTTTTTAAAAAAGTTCACAACATTTCCAATAACATTTTTAATTAAACTATACTATTTTTTTTTAATATATTTATTTATAAGAAATACATGAACCAATTTCCAATAACATTTTAATTAAACTAACTAATTATTTAATAATATTTATTGTAGAAATACATGAACAATATAATCTTTTAAAACCATACATAAAATATTATATAAATCTCAGTAACTGATTTACATAAACAATATAACGTTTTACAACCATATGTAAAATATTACATAAATGTCAGTCTCTGATTATGAAACTGTAAAATAAAGAGATTATGAAACTGCAGTTTCTGGCTGAATTTCAACCACAATTCTACTGAAAAAGTGTCAGCTTCTTATGATTATCCTTTCACACCACCTAATTGGGAAAAAACCGTTTATTACGATTCTATTATAATCGAAATCCATTTTTTATGATTATAGATTCATTACAGGTATACTAAATGCAGTTTTTATGATCATAGATTTATTACTTTGTTCGGATAAATGAATGTTGGAACTGTTGGATAAGTTCCAATAAGTGATTGTTGGAACTTGTTAAGTATATCTACCAATCTTGTTACCGCGTTATAAAAAATTTATTCTGATAAAAAGATTTTTTGTGATTATATTTTTTGTGAATTTTTGCTTCGTTTTTGTTTAATGTTTTCTGATTTTACTGTCTGGTTCATGGTCGTGTTTTACACATTTACATGTTTAACTTTTCGAATTTTAAATAGTGAGTTTTCTAAAATTTGATATTTTGGCTGTTGCTGGCAGCAGCGACCTCACTGCGAAGTACTCACAGTCTGAGTTGATTGATAGCATTACCAACTCCCGCTCGGTAAAATCGAAATTGGTGTTTTGATTAAAATTTGTAAAACCTATATGGGTGCTTATTGGATCTCACTTAAGATGTCTTAGCTTTCTGTTTTTTCTTCGGTTCAGTGTTAGCCACGGAAACACTTGAAGACCTCCCCACTCGGGTTGTGAAGAGATAGCGATGTTTCTTGATCTCAGTGTATGAATGGATGTTGACGGGAGCGAGCATTATACTCGGGGGACTGTTAGGGTCCAATGTCCATGTCTTCATAAGCAAGCTTGGCAGATCTGTTAATATAGTGATGTCAGCGAGATTTCCAGTGATAAAACGAGGGCCTCTAATGCCTTGCCTTTCCATAGTCTTCTTGATAGTTTAAGGTTTCCACCAGTATGTGTATATAAAATTGCAGAGCTGCCTCCAAATGATCATTGCTAAGTTTAGCATTGGTAGCATAAATATTATCATGGATATTTTGATGATATTTATAGCAGCTGCAACTCCTCTATATTGCCTAGAAAATAAGAATATTCTTGTCTGTCTCGGATACATTATATCTTGAAGTGTATATCTATCACTCTACATGGCAGGTAACTGCCATAAAAAGGACTATGGATTTAATATTGCAGCATTAGTGAGTGGAGCATTCGGTTGTGGAACCAAATGTAGCAATATACAGACCTCCAGTGCCTTGTCAGATGCCCATACATAGTAAAGATAATTGTCAAATCAGAGCAAGTTTCTGATTACACTAGAGCATTGACTTCAACAGAGGAGTGAACGTACCCAGATCTATTTACAGATTGCAGCTATTGGTCAGCACTTGACGTGTGCCTCCTTGCTTTGATGACACAGAATTTAAATGAATATGCTTTGCTCATATACAATTTATGTAAAACTGCATGAATCCATGGCGTGTCTAAATAGTCGATGGATGTATCCAATCTCTTTAAAAGTAAACTTCTGAAACAATATGTTCCACTCTATTATCACGGTTATGGTGTTCAATCAACTGTTGTTACGGTAACCTAAGCAAAATACTATATTATGAAAGGTCCGTAGGTAAGCTGATGGGGAACATACGAAGCAAAACTAATATAAAGTTCATGTTTTTTATTTAACAAAGGAAAATATTATAATCTCAAAGGGGTGTATATAAGCTCATAGCAAGTATATGAAAAAAAACGAATATGAAGTTCTTCAACAAAATGGCAGCTCCCATAAGGTATTAGAGAGAGTCCAGTGTAGTCTAGAATTAGTGTGACAGAGCTGTGTCGGGTAAATTTTTTTAATATGTATATATAAAATATTAATATATAGTGTGACAAAGTTGTGTTGGTTATTTTTATTCTCTTTTATTAATATTTGGTGAAAAGGAAGTTTGCTGTTTTTTATTTATGAACTGTGACGTCTTTTAATTAATTATGATTATGTATATTTGAGTTTATTATTTTTTTTTATATATAATTTATTTAAATTTATTTGATGGATATTTTTTTGGTTGGAGGTTGTGGAGTGATTATCTTTATTAAATTTTGTTGTTAATCTTGTCAATTTATAATTTATAAAATATTTAATTTCTATTTTGTTTACCTAAAATGTTTATTATTATTGAATGTTGTGAAGAATAGTGGTGTTTATTTTTATTCATTTTATAAATTAAAGGGAATAAAGACATATATTACAATAGATATATGATATTCCTAATGGGGTGATTGTTTCAAAATGGCACCTGATTTTAGCATTCAAATTAAAGATTATTAAAAGAAAAGTCAGATTCTCACTAGGGTGTCTTAATATTGAATCCCACCCATTCAGTGTATCCTCTATTATGCAACTAGCATACAAGCACACCTATCACATTGATCTTCCACATTTTAGTGAATCTTCTAGCAAGTCTCTTTACACACATAGCTCTAGAAAAACCTAAATCAATATGATAAAAAGTTGTCAAAACCAAAGCACAAAACAGTGTCTTTTGATATCTTGAGAAGGGCGAAGAATAAACTAGAGGCTTCTTACATGAAATTAATATAACATTGAGATCCCTAATGGAAACTTTTCGTTGAACCTAATTTCAAATGTACAAAAAAATCTCAACAAACCAAAACCAAGCACAAGTCAAGGATTCTAACACTAAAACAACTATTATTCATATACTTTAAAAGATTGGGTTATTTAAATCTACTTCTGTAAAATATTCCAAGAAAAAAAAATGTTTTCATAAGTATAAGTGATGGATAGCCCTCTCTAAGGCAATAAGTTCTTTAGAATAGGTAAGAACTTAACCGATCAATGCTTGCTAATGGATTGGGTCTTTGCAAATCCTTTCCCCATGTTAAGAAATTAAGAAATTAATATAAAGGACATGGATGTATGTGGAAATTAATTGCTCATTATTCAATTTAAGATTTTTGTTTATATTTGTAATATAGATAGTAGTTAGAGCATTTTGTAATTTTTACTCAAAAAAAAAATTTCACCAATTATTGAAGAGAAATTGTGGATAAACCATTTTTCTCATTCCACCCTACTAAACCAATAAAACAAACCAAAAATAAGAAAGGTAAGTTTTTCCCTAAGGCATATCATGCAATTTCATATGTAAACACAATAATAAACTCTTTAAATAATAAATTTTCTCTTTTCTTATGTTTTTCAGTTTTGAAAAATAATTGATGAATTGAACTCATTTAAATTATAAATCCTTTTCAATATCTCTTTGGTAATTTTTTTTTATATATTTTTTTTTCTTTTTTTTTTTTTAAATTAAGATAGATATATAAATTTGTTTTTGAACAGGTACTCCTACATAGCAATATATAATTTTTTTTTTCAATTAGAAATTAGTAAATATCTTTGAAAGTAAAATTAACTTTCAAAAATTGATTGAACTCCATATGTGTATTGGAGCACTTTATGAAATGCAAGGCAATTGCTCCAACTTATTATATTGGTATTTCATTAAATCAATTTTATAAATTGAGGGCATATTTTAATTAATCTTTTTTTTTTGTTTTAATCTGAATTTAGCAATATAGATTTGGGTTATATTGCATTTTTGTTATTTTTTTATCGTTTAAATAAGTTTAGTTTTATTTTTTTAAATATGCTTAAAAATATCCCAATACATAACCAAAACATTTTTAATTAAACTACACTAATCAATAATATTTATGATATTTTTCTAAATAATATTTGACCTTAAAATAAATAAATAATACGTCTAAAGGGGCAGCTTAATTAGCTATCTAAATAATGTGAAATCTATGAAAACTAAAAAAATTCATGGTTCAAATTCCAAAGTGTCCTGGCCCATGAAAGGAAAACATGTGGTAGATATTTTAAAGTAATATTACTAAGCCCCAAAAAGTAATCAAATATTTTAAGACTCTCCACACATTAAGATATATCTGGTATATATACAATATTAAAATAAAAAATGTATAACCTTAAATATTATCTAAAAAACTGAATATATATTATTAAATTAAAAAAATTATATATCTCAATTTATTTTTAAAAATATATCTCTCATCCTAAGAACTTGATTACATATTCCAAAATAACCTGGAAATTTAATAGAAATAATTTGAAGACAATCTAATTGATTTGACCAATAGGGGCAGATTCATCCTCCACCTTAGAGGAAATGTGTCTCATTCTCTATCCAAGTACACTCCATTAAATTTGATGATGGTGGTCACCTTGGCTAGAGTTGAAAGGTGGTACTTCTCTGCTTCTTGATGGCGACTGATCATACTATAGTCACTCATGTGTGGGATCTTTTATGGTTTATAAAGGGTTTCGTGTGTGAAATATGAGTCATATCTGGTGCCTCTATCATAATTCAATATTATCGTGCTCAGATTATAATGGAGCACGATGCAGCTATGGACATTTGTCATTGGGAAATCTAGAGGTGGTTAATTATTTTAGCCTATAAGGTGATTATTCCTTCAATTGATCGCATGGTGGATGGTATTAAGCTTTGGATTGTAGGTAGTGCCATGGGCACATACTTTGCAATTCCCATAGTCATAACAATTATGTGGAATCCAAAGATATTAGGATTTCTATTCTTCTCTTTGGAATCGAGGATTGGATTGGGTGTTCATTGAGCATGGAGAAATTCACCCCCTAAGGAGTTTCTCTCAAGGCGCCAATTTGGATCTCAAAGTAGCTTTCCATCTCCGTAGAGTCTAGCAACTCAGAGGTGTTTTGAAATTCATAAACTTACA
Organism: Pinus taeda; assembly: GCA_000404065.3. Classification (NCBI taxonomy): domain Eukaryota; kingdom Viridiplantae; phylum Streptophyta; class Pinopsida; order Pinales; family Pinaceae; genus Pinus; species Pinus taeda. The sequence goes on along the minus strand of APFE030434646.1, from coordinate 18,334 downwards.
TCGAGTTTGAAATCCCATTCAATGCCTAGTCAACATGGAAATTGGTTCTGGTGCCTAGTGAGCCTGACAGGTTAGGTTAGGCACACTTGTGCTCATTTGGTTATGATGATTCATTGAAAGATGGTGGAAAATTCACAGTCATCTAACTAAGAGGATCCATCCTAGGTTAGTGAGTAGGAGTCTACTCGTGCACGAGGAGAGCATACTGTGACTAAGATGGTGGTTGTCTGTAGGTTATGTCGCCTAGGAAGAAATGGTTTTCGATTGTGGCCTCGAGTATTTTCTTCTGAAGTACAACCTGTAGGAACCTTATTGTCTCTTCTAGAGGCACATGGTGTCTGTTGGTCGGGCTTGAGTGCAAGTATCCCCTGATGACTCATGGCTTCCTCGGAGTCTGTGATATTCGCTGGTGGTTTGTGCCCTTCTTTTCAGTGTGCAAAGTTGTCGGTATGAGATGGTGGTTCATGGCCTGTGGAAGCTTCATCATGGTCTCAAGTTTCTTTCTCCTTGATATTATGCTAGTTTGCTTCTCTTATGCAGCTTATAGCCTGGTTCTTTTCATAGTTTTGTTATGTTTGGTACTTATATAGTGAGTTTTGTGGCCACAAGTGAAAATCAGAGTTCTGTTGTATCTTTTTGCAAAGCACTAGCTCTTGTGCCTATGATTTTGCTACACAATCTTGTTAACTTCGATATCGGTAATCTTAAGACTCTACATTGTTGTTCTTTGGCTGATTTCCCTACAAGGCTGCTCTTTGCATCAAGAAAACATGTCTCTACTCTTTTTCATGAATAATTAAATGTCGAGCCCTACACAAAAAACAAATTTCAACTTAAACTGACATTCAATACACTACCCCTCATAAACTTATATAAATTGCATATTCTTAGAATATTGTAAATTGCACAGTTATGAGAGAGATCAATACCTCTCTCCTCACTATTAAATTCGAAAATGTTCACAAAATCTGCAATCAACATAATAATATTTACTACTCCTTAAAAATAAATAATTACTCCTCATTTTATCTCATTATATATATATATATATATATATATAATTCACTAAAATAATTTATCTATCAAACACCTTGGCGGCATGTCATTAACGCCATGCATGAAGGTCATTTCTGCCATGCATGAAGGTCATTTCGTAGCTGCTAAACTTACCTTGACTAATCGTAATCATGCCATTTAAATCAACGAGTGCATTTACACATAACTAGGGCCTCTCAAGTTGTTGAACTCTTGGAGGCTAGTTTGTCCAGGTCCCATCGGGGGCAGGTTTATGAAGATCAAAATGTGATCAGTCTAGGATTGTGTGATGGGTACAAAATTAAGTCGTCAGATCTGAGAAAAAGTATTATGATTTTACAAAGAATCTAAACAAAGTAGCGATAGATTGATCTCCGAGAGCATGGAAAAAAATCTCAAAGAAAATTTTGACAAACAAATTGCTCGATTATTCACTTAGTGCATAGAAAAAAATTTGTTACTAAATTATAGTCTAGCTGAATTGCAATCACAATTTTACTGAAAAAGTGTTATTTTCTAATAATTATCTTTTCATAAATAGGTGGGAAAAAATATCATAAATCAGTTAACTATCTTTTCATAAATAGGTGGGAAAAATTATCATAAATCAGTTATCAAATCAGCAGTGAGGACGATCATTTTTAGCTCTATTATCCACAATGTAGGCAGATTCATTACCATTCTTCAAGAAAAACCAGGCCACTAGAATAACCTGCTGGTGGTTCTTAAAGGGGCACACTTTTCACTCCTGCTAGATGCCTCTCCAATTTGAGTAGTTAATCTATTTCATCCGGAACTAGCTCTTAGCTATGCAGAAATATTTTTAAGACATACTCCACACCCTCTAATAATTATCCTTCCACACTAACTAATCTGAAATATAGTTGATTATGACTATTATTAACTAAATCAAGTTTTATGATTATAGATTTATAAAAGATGAAGAAAACCATGGGTATGAGTTCCACTCCTTCTCTTTTTTCTTAAAATTGCAATAAAGGAATATTAGAAATTGTTAAATATATGTATGGATTTTATATATTATATATATGTTTATTCTAATTAATTGATAAAATGGTTTTTTCTATACATTTTCTAATCAATTTTTAGTGAAATATTATAAATATTTTTAAGAATTGTTTAATGTGTAAAGTTAGAACAATCGATGGGATTTTAGAATGTTGAATCTATTTATCCATTGAAAAGTTTATCTTAAATAAAAAATCACAATATTTCTCTAAATTGTATTGCCCTATTATATGTATGGATTTCATATATTATATGTCGGTTTAGTTTAACTAATAGTCAATATGGTCTTTTCTACACATTTTTTATGGTCATTTTTTCCAAAAATTCTATAGAAACTTTAAAAGTGCAAAATTAGAGCTAATAAGAGGCTTTTACAGTACCAAATGCTTTTATGTATTTAAAAATGCATTTTAAGTATAAAAAAACACATTTAAAAATGCATTTTAAGTATAAAAAAAATACAATGTTACTAAAAATTATCTTAGTCTAATAAAAAAAACCATACATATATATATATATATATATATTTATTATTTTATAATAAATTTTTTTATTTGTTTTCCTTCTTTTCAATTTCTCTTTCATTCTTCAATTATCATTATTCTCCTTTAATAAAATATTTTTGGATATTTGGAAATTTTTGGTTTTGTTGCCTGGTCTATGAAGGTGTTTTAGACATCCACATGTGTATATTTTTGAATCTTGAAAATAAATTGAAGTCAGCTATCCATAATCGACGATGGCTTTTCTAAGATTGCCACGTTAGGGAATTTGATAGTTTGGTTGGTTGTTGCTAGAGCAGATACATCACAACGAACCACTCACATTTTGAAACGATTGATAGCATTCCCAGTTTGTCTAACCTATGGATGATTAAATCCAAGTGAGGATGGCTTGATTTTTTCTTGTTTTCAGTGTTAGCCATAGAAGCACATGAAGATCACCCCCACACCGGTTGTGAAGACATCGCGATGCTTCTTGATCTAATTGAGTGAGTGGATGTATACGGGAGGGAGCGGTATACTCAGGGAACTGTTACAGTCCAGTGTCGATGCCATCATTAAGAGCCTCTGAAAATCTTCTCAATTAGTCATGTCAGCCAGATTTCTAGTGATATAACGAGTACAGATTTCTAGTGATATAACGAGTAGTAGGCGTATGTGTATATAAAATTGCGGAGCTTCCTTCAAATTCTCATTACTAAGTTTAAACTTGGTAGTATAAATACAATGATGGATACTTATAGAAGCGGCAACTCCTCCTTCCTCCAATGGAGACAAATTAGCTACAAGAAAAAGAATATTATTGTTTTTCTTGGAAAAAGGAAATGGAATTGCTTCTCAAACGAACTCAGATAAATGATATAATCCACCATTCACAGTTATTCAGTGCATATTGAAATGGATATCCATGAGTCTACATGACAGATAACTCGCTATACAAATGTCTATGGATTTTATATTGCTATTTTATTCAGTGCACTGAGCCAGCTGGGCATTCCGTTGTATAACTAGGGTCAAGTGCAACATACAAAACTCTCGTGCTCTGGCAAGTGCTCATACATAATCAAGATAATTGTCAATTGAGAGAAAGATTCCGATTACATTACTTTGATAATACATGAGTATCGAATTTTTGTCAAGATGGTAACTCTCACTGTAAAACACTGACTTCAACAGAGAACAAAAACAAGCATCGTGATCAATTTGCAGATTGCAGCCATTGGTGAGGGGTTAATGTGTGCCATCTTTGTCCGATTACAAAGAGTTTAAGATTCATTTAGGATAAAACTGCATGACTCCATGTTGTATTTAGATAATGGATGTATGTATCCAACTTATGTAAAATTAAAGTACTAAACCAAGATATTCCACTTTATTATCAGGGCTATGGTGATTTACATTGTTATTTATAAATTTCTCCAATTATCTCTTTTCTTGTCTTCTTTTCTTGTTTTACTTTTGGTTTTTCTTTCAACTGCAATGACCATGTGTATTCCCATAAATTTGTGTCTAGACACAATATATACCTAAGAAAGACATTGAAAATATTTGCAACAATACATATATCATTTCAAATCATCATCCTCCTATTTGAGGTCAAGACACTTGAATACATCCTTCCAACTTCTAGTGCGGTATTCATTTACCCTATTATACAAAAGTATAAGAACTTGTTATGTAAAACTGGAATATGATTATGAAGTGCCTCTATCTCATCCATTTTCTTGATGGATTATCTTTAAAAAATTGTATCTCCTCCAACACATTTATACTAAGGTCCTTCTCATATTCACCGCCATCATATCTAGTTGGAGGGCATCCATTTCCCCCAATTAAGTGACTTTGTTTCTTCAATATATAGGTTGAATCTCTTGTCGAACATAGTTTTCTCTCTACCTTCCCACACTCCAAATGAGAATAAACCATACTTAGTATGCTAAAATGTCACCCCTAGGTATCCTCCAATGTAATTACATGCCCCCAAAAGTTATCTTTTGATGCTTACACACATCTAGCCCAGGGTCATTGAATTCCTCCTCCCAAAACCTCCATTTTTTCAAAATAGAGGCAATTTTACAATCACTCAATAGTTCAATGTCTCAACTCATACCACTTTCTGAGCCCAATGAAATAGCTCCCTCACTAGGAATATGGGGCACAAAGAAGGCCCATAAACTAACTTGTGACCCAAAGGTAATTAAATATGTCTAATGTCAAGACATACTATTTCCCTCAATTCCCAAGTCACTAGGGCCAACTTAAAATTCTGTATAGATATTAGATAATCATTCCTCCAATACAATCCAATCTAAGGTGACCCTTCATGAGTGTGTTCCATGCCTAGGCCATTACTCCCTCCCACAATGTCCACAAACATGTAGCTAAAAAGTTATCCCAATCATGCATGCAAGATATTCCAAACAATAAACAAAGATAGGAACCAAACTGGAAGCTAAATATCTTGAAGATGGCCTTCTGAATTGTTTTGGGCTTCCCCCAACTATTCATCACCAAAGTGCCTCTCAAAATGGTATCAAAGAACATTGCATTATTCTGCATCTCTTTAATTTACACTTAGTCTCCCATATCTCACATGATTATAGTGTCATTGCAACATAACTATTAATAAGCTCCGCTCCTCTTAGTGCATTTATCTCCAAATCTAGAGGCATGATTTCATATTTGTATTGCACCCAAGTTATGAAGAGGTAGTGATCTCTATCTTCTGCATGCACTAAATTTAATTGGGGTGCCACAAAATTCATTGGATCCCCTTCCCAATTTTTAAAATGGAGCCAAACCCCAACCGTATGAGGTTCCATGTAATAATTCTTGAGTAAGGTTAAGTCACACTTCCTTCCTTAGAGATAAACTTGGCATTTTGGGTTTTGGAAAAGGACACAACTCCAGGTCATTGTTTATTTGTAAATGTTGTGCCTAAAGCTAATAGGCTTGGTTGACACATTTATTAGCTTCTTCTTTTTGACTTCTAGGGAAACAAAATTACTCATGTTTTGAAATTTCTTCAAGAACTCACTTTATTCGCTTCGATCGATTCCTGGTATACTTATCCCAAGGCAAAGTTCTTTTACATACTTGTTGAATGATAATAAGAAATTCTTCCAAAATTAAAATGTTTGTACACTTGTGAAATTATGGCCAATATCAGACCTTATAATGATGTGTGCATTTCTTCTTCATTGTGAACCTCTAGTTCCTGACCACCCCTCCAATTTTCTCTTCCTTTAATTGAAGGAAAATATTATATTATAAAAGGGATGTGGATAAGATAATTGCAAGAAAATGGAGAAAGACTAATATAAAGTTGTTTAGTAAAATGAAAACTCTCAAAAAGTATCGAAGATGCTATATTTTGGAATAGTAGAGCTATTTTATATTGTATGTGTTGTGTTTACTATAAATTTCTAATATAAATATAATTCAGAAAATTATAAACCAATAAAAATATGATGATTTTTTTTTTGTCAATGTTATGAAAAATAAGCTTTCCTTTCAATATTCATGACATATTTCCTCTTAAAGGCTGGTGAGTTCGTATTTATAATGATGTTTGAATTGAGGTATTTTTATAATCTATTTAAACTGAGTAGATTGGCATCTTCTCGTTGGATGTCTTGGAAAGGTCATCCTTGTTAAATTTTATTACTATTTTTCTGAATCCAAACATTTTGAAACACTTAACTTATATATTTACATAATCAAAAAGTTCATTGTTATTAAATGTTTCGAAGCATTGTGATATTTACGATAATCAAATTCTAAGTTCAAGAGAACAAGGAACTTATGTTACAATGGATTATTTGTAATGCTATGTTAACATATTTTAAAATTTGAATTAAAAGTATCAAAGAAAAGTTTAACATGGAGGGTGTCTATTCGAAAGCCAACATAGAATAACACAGAATAACACAGGTACATTATTATTCAACACTTCACTAAATTTTGTAGAAAGTCTCTTTACATTATTATTCAACACTTCACTAAATCTTGTAGAAAGTCTCTTTACGGATAGAGCTCTACCAAAAACCAAATCAATATGATTCAAAGTTCTTAAAACCAAAACAAAAAATAATAAGGAATCTACTAGATGCTTCTGACATAAAATCATTAGAGCACTAAGATCTTGAATGACCACTTTCCGTTGAACAAAATTTCAAATGTACAAATAAAGACATCAAAAAACAAAAGACAATGACATCAACAAACAAAATCCAAGCATAATTGATAGAATCTAGCCCGCACAATTATATTTTTATACCTTAAAATATTGGGAAATTTGAACTCCAATCCTATAAAATAATTGCAAAAAATAAGAAAAATTCTTACATAAATATTAGCAATTGATATCTCTCCCTATGGCATATCTAGGTCCCTTTCAATCCATAAGTCCACTTGGCATATAGATAACAAACTTAACAAGTTCAAAATATGAATTTTTGCAAATGGGATTGAGTCCTTGCAAATTCCCTCCCCATGTTAGTAAAGTAATGTAAATGATGTGGAAGTATGTGGAAATTAATTGTTCAAAGAACAATTTATGAATTATGTTTATAACTTCATAGATAATAGTTTTAATATTTCTTAATTTTAATGGAAAAATGAAAAATGGTTCCACCAATTATTGAAGGGAGGTTGTGGATAAAACATTTTCCTCATCGGCCAATGGTGATCCAATGAAACAAAAAAATAATAATTAACGTAACTATTTTTCCTAATACAAACCATGCTATTTCATATGTAAATGTGAGACTTATGGAATTCACTTTAGTCCCATCCAACATATCTACTAGATCCAACTACATTTAACTCCATTTGATGTTCTTCCGTTGAATAATCTACATAAAATCAAGTAAGACAAACCTTCCACATTATTTCATAACATAATAAATGAATTCTAACATGAATCAAGTCCTAATACAATAAGTAAAGCTTACTTAGAAGAACACAATATCACCTATTATACAAGAAAAATACCTATACATAGATATTTTGCAGGGAAGAATGTAACTCAATATTTCTGAAAATGAGAATTACGACAATGATGATTTACCTTGAGATCTATTTTTGTATTCCTAGATCCATGCCTTGGAATAATTTTCCTTATCCATTAGCTCATCTTTGTAGAACATCCATAATTTGGAATAGAATCATAGTAAGACAAGAACCATAGTTCTAGCCTAGGTTATGATCAAAATATTATTGATTCCCAATAAACAACAATTACAATAAGCTATAGATGGAATATTACTGTAATAGCATATGGACACTTCAAGCTAGACAATTCAATCTCTATCATGTTTCCTTAGCCTAGGATAATTTGTATAAACTATTTTGGGAGCTAAGAACAAGCATCATGACATGTTATTTGAATGAATATAGTTCACTCATGGGTTGCATGCACAATTATGGGCATTTTCAAATCCATTGCTTGTTTATCTCCTCTTAAATTTAAATTTCATAGTGGTCTAGGGGGTGAAAGTATGTTTTCTATAGGAATGCCACCGCTAGCCATTGTTTTTCTATGAGGAAATCACATTTCGATGCTCTTTTATTAGGAATGTGAAAATTTACATTTCATTAAGTGAATCTTATATTCATAACATTTGATCATGCACGTTTATTAAAAAACATCAATCAATTAAATATTAATCATCCTTTGGATAGAAAAATGCATGCAAGAAAATATGAGTAAGCATGGTAATCAACACAATACACCATGAATCTATGAAGTGAAATTCCATGCCATGAAAAACAAAATTATGTATTGATGTAATTTAAAATATTATCATTGTTGATAAGTACAATTTCGCTTTATGTACTGGGAAGAGACTTAGAATGTATGGAAGTGCAATATGATCTTCAAAATTATCTATTTAATAGTGACACAATATTTGCATAGCTCAGGAGGTCGCATTAATAGAGAATACCCCTAGTTCAAGGTCATCAATCCAAAGTCAACAATCACATGAATCTACATCATGAGTACTAAAGGCATAATGTTAACAATTACAAACACATTATAATGATGTCTGAGTCATTAAAGCAAACCTGATCCAACCAACGTATAATGAAAATGGACCCTTAGGTACATAGTATAGTTTATGAAATGAAATAAGGGATACAATATAATTTATCAACTGAAATAGAGGGTATGATGTTGAAGACTCATTGAATCAATTGAGTGGATGTCACTGATGTAAGCCCGCTAACAATTGCCAAAAATATTTTCACTAATGTGTCCATGTATGAAGGTAATATCTAATTTGGAGATCCTATTCTTAGATAATGACCAGGTGTGGATACAAAGACATTCATCGATAGGAAAGCCTTAGTTTTTCATATATCATTGATCAACACAAAATGATAACTAAGAGTTATGATATCAACTTCCCTTGAAAATATAGCATGATTAAATAATCACTTTGTAATCCCTTACTTAAAAGGACCAATAACATAATGCAACAATGCAGTGGGTAATGAAGAACTCTCGATAGTGACTATAATTAAAACTATTTAGAGTGATAGTCATGGAAATATAATCATTAGGGGGATTTTGAGGTCTTAAATGTGCCTTCTAAGGAAAATAGTAAAATAATAGTTAAAATAATAAAATAAGAGTGATGAAATTTTAATGAAAAAGAAAGGAACCAAGTTTTTTTTCAATTGTATTTTCAACTTATCCCCTTGTACATTTACTTAAATATCAAGTGTAGATACTCATTAGATTTGGAATTAAATTATAAATCTAATAAGTTCACACTCTTCAAGTTTTTAGTACACCCACATATTTATTTTTTGAAAATATATGAAAAAAACATGTTCAAAACACTTTTTTCATGTATTTTAAATTTTTTCAATATGTCTCTACTAAAAGCAACAAAAATAATGAGATATCATTTAGGATATGGTTATAAAAGTTGAAGAGGGAAATATTAGGTCTAAACTTTTATGTCACATTAGGGGTAAATAAGATCTCCTAATCCCATGTGGGTGCCAATGGAAAGGTAGGAATGCTAACTAAGGTGGCCAATGGAGGGTAGGTTTTACAACACATGTAATGATTTGCAATAGTGAATACTACTAAAGGAAAGGAAGGGATGTTAATGAAGGTAGCCTATGAATGGTATGCTTTAAAATAAATGTTATTATATGAAACAATGAAGATGACTAATGTCATAAGTTGGTGGATTGCAACATAAATCATAATGGTTAATAACAAAAGAATAGAATATAAGGAAAAACATGTTGCCATAGGTGACATCCAAACACATAATTTATGGATCCATGAAGATCAGCATAGAAAGTACCAAAGAAAATATATCCAAACTATTATATACATGATCAACAACACTAGTATAAAAGTTAATAAATTCAAGATAGACCTTCAATAATTTATTTTTCTCTCTAATCCAAAATCTTGAAAATAAAAACCTTAAAAATGCAATATGCTACAGAGAAGTAAGCAATATTATTACTTATATATAGTACTTATTTAGGTAAATCACCTTGTGTGTCTTAGATCAAGGATTCCTATAATAATCAATGAATTCATGGGATATTTTTGACAACATACAATAGGCTATTTTTGATCCCTAAACTATTGTGGATATTCCTACGGAGAGTTCATTAGAATATATCTGTTAAATCTATATTTAAAAATTCAAAATCTACACTATTAGGTTTTATTCTTGTTTAGATTTATGTATATGTAGATTGAAGTTAATTCTGTATGCATGAAAGATAAAAGGAAATAGAAAAGATTAAAGTGAAATAAAAACTCACAAACCATGATTGGCACAATATATGACCTAGGAAACCCTTTCGAGGGAAAACCTAATTGGAAGGTGAGGTTGATTTTCTCTCTTTCTAAATGGAAAATGGTTGCAGATACAAAGAAGTAAGGGCTATGGCCTGTGGGATACTATAGTCTACAATTCCTCTCTATTTTTTCTATCTCCTATCCTTTTGAGCTATTTTTCTTCATCTATGGAAAAAATGCACTAGAAAATAATGGAACCCCTTTTCCATCTAGTGACCCTTTTATAACACAACCCGATAGCCTACTAATGCTTTGGTTTCACTACCCCAATTTCTAAGAAGAGTTACAAAATAGAATATTCTCTAGTATTATTCATCATAATCACGTGGGCAACCCCTTTTTGATCTAGGTTTAAATAGGAACGCAACAAATTATAGAGATAACCATAAATTCAAAGATGCAACGGAAATAATACTTCATTTCATTAATGTAAAATACTGAGATATGCTTACAAATAGAAAAATTGAAATAAATAGCTAGGGTGATGGTAGCTTATCTGTGAGAAGAGATGTGGTAGCTACATGCCTCTGAACTTTGTTATAATGAGGCTCAAAGGCCTATTTATTTTTGAGAAACAATGGAAAACCCTACACATCCAAAAACCTAACCCTAGAAGATGAAACGCCAAATTGTGGGCTCCGTTTGGGTAAATTGGTACATCAACTTCCTGGGCTCGTAACTTTGGCATACGATCTCCGTTTGACGTGTACAATATCTCGTTAGAAAGATCTATTTGAGAACTAAAACTTTGGGAAGAGAAACATTGATCCATGGACTAATGTTGCTCCCATTTTTCCCAGAAAAATGTCATTTAGGGCCTCAAAATGGCTCTGGAAGTTCAAGACCCCAAAAATTGCTAAAAATAGTAAATTGTGCTATAATTAAGGAAACTAAAAAGCTGAAAGAAACCATGGTGGGCATCCAAGTGGACTTGGTGGGTGGCCACCAATATCCACCTGGATCATTCCTCCCCCCTTAGGAAGCAATGGTCCCCATTGTGTTGAGTTCCTCCATGAGATGATGAAACCTCTGCTAAACTTGGTCCCTAGTGAGCCACTTGCCCTGGTGAAGGAGTTGGCCTGTTTTGACAACTTGATACAGTTGGATGTTCTGCTGGTGAGTGTGCTTGATCTGTGTGTCCATGATCCGATCAATTGTAGCTTGTTCCATGCAATCTGGATTTAACTATGTGGGTGTGAGTTGTTCTGCAATGTCGGATGTGTCTAGTAATGGTGGAAAGTATGGCCAAAGGTGGTCAACATTAAACATTGGGTGAAGACCAAGGAATGGGGGAATACTGAGCTCAAATGCATTGTCTCCCAGAGCCTTGATAATGGTGTAGGGACCATATTGGAGTGGTCGGAGTTTCTGATAGGCTCCAGTAGGGCGTTCCTTTTGCAAATGCAACTAGACTTTGCCGCCCACCCGAAACTTGTGTGGCACCTAATGTTGATCATGTTGTTGCTTGTACTTAGTATTTGATTTCTCCAGAATTTCATGGACTTGTTGGAAAATATGTTGGATGTGCTTAATGAAGTTGTTTGCCTTATCTGTTTTGGACGGGACATGAACCAAACCTGCATCAATAATTGCAAATGGCATGGCCACATCAATGGGACATAGTTGCTGGAATCACAAGCCCACCTGAAAAGGGCTATGGCGAATTGAGTTGTGGAGAGCCCGGTTGTAGCTATGTTCAACATAGGGGAGGCTCTAATCCCATGTGCGTGGATGCATTGAGTTGTACATGCACAAAATGTGTACAATCATCCTGTTGACAACCTCTGTCTGGCCATCCGTTTGAGGATGGAAGGCTGTGGTCATAGTGAGTTTGGTGTGAAGCATCGGCCACAGACTAGACCAAAATGTACTGAGGAACCTATTGTCCCGGTCTCAGATGATAGACTGTCGGATCCCAAAGTGTACCCACACTCATTCAAAGAAGAGTTTAGCAGTGGCTTCTATCATGATATTCTTCTTGTAGTCCGCCAAAATGGCCATCTTTGACAACCTATCGACGACCACAAAAACTCAGTCATTCCCATGCTTATTGGAGGGAAGGCCTAACATGTAATCAATGGAGATGGATTCCGAAGGTCGACTAGGGGTAGGCAACGGGGTATAGAGGCCTTACTTCTTGATTGTTGGTTTGGAAATGGCGTAGGTAGTGCATGATTTGATGTACTTCCCAACATCTTGTTGAAGATTCGACCAATAGAAATACTTCTGTAGTACTGCCACCATTTTCTCAATCCCAAAATGCACAGCAGCCCAACTGTAGTGTGCTTCACAAATCATCTTCGCACGCTCGCTTGAAGGAACACAAAGGTGACCCAGGTGGCATAATAGGGCATCTTGGAGGTGAAAATCTGGAACATGCCAACCCTCCAAGAGTGTCTAGTATGTGTGGCCAAATTCTAGGTTGCCTTTATAAAGAAGTGGCCAATCAGTAGTCTCGTGCCCACAAGAGTTGAGCATGGTGGTTAACAACATGATCAGTGGTCGATTGAGGTAATCTGTAACATTATTAGTACTGACCTTCTTATACTTGATATTCAAATGGAGCTGTTGCAGATATGTGGACCACTTCTGATGGCGATCATTTTGAAGTTTCCATTGGGTCTATATGAACTAGAGGGGTCGGTGGTCTATGTAGATGACCATTTCTTTCCCCAAAATGTAATGTTTCCATTGTCGGCAAGCTTGCACAATGGAATACATCTCTTTGTCATAAGTGGGATACTTCTAGACTATGTCTAAAAGTGTCTCACTATGATATGCCACTGGATGCCCATGGTGAGTAAGGACTACCCCAATAGCATAGTCAGAGGCATCCGTCTCGACCTTAAATGGTTGTTACAAGTCTGGCTATGCAACCACTGGTGTCGAGCAAAGGTGATCGTTCAACTTTGTGAATGCCTTCTATTGAGATTTAGACCAAAAGAATATTTCTTTCACTCCTCCTTTGGTGACTTGACTCAATGGCCAAGTGATATGAGAAAATCCCAACATCAAATTGGGGTAGAAGTTGGTAAGACCTAGAAAGTTGCGGAGCTCCATTAGAGTGGTTAGAGAGGGCCAATCCAAAATGACTTGGATCTTGGCTAGATCCACATGCACCCCCTATTCATAAATAATGAACCCCAGATACTGGACCTTGATCATGCCAAAAGTGCATTTCTCCAAATTAGCACATAACTTGTGCTACCGCAGTGTTTGGACAACCTGCCGGATGTGGTGGAGGTGCTCCTGCTAACTCTGGCTGAAGATCAGGATGTCATCCCAGTATACCACTACAAATGAGTTGGTGAATGGCCACAAGATGTCATCCATTAGCCTCATGAAGGTTGCAGGAGAATTTGTCAATCCGAAAGGCATAACCAACCATTCGGAAAGGCCCTTCTTAGCTTTGGAGGCAGTCTTCCACACATCAAAGGGTTTGATTGGTACTTGGTGATATCCTAACTTCAAATCAATCTTGCTGAAATATTTTCCGCCCTTCAGTTGGCCCAGGAGGTCATCAAATTGATGGGATTGGGTACCTATTATGGACAATGATCTTGTTTAGCACTCGACAGTCAATAAAGAGTCTCCAAGGCCCATCCTTCTTCTGTACCAACATGATCACGTCCCACAAGGCGATGAACTTGGACGGATGTGACCTTTCTATAGCAGCTCATGAATCTGCCTCCTTATTTCATCGTTCTCTAGAACAGAGTGCCGATAGATTGGTCCATTGGGTAGTGGCGCACCTGGGGTTAGATTAATCGACTGCTTGACCTAACAGCGTAAGGGAACTCCTGTAGGGGAGGTGAAGATGTCCTTGTACCCCTCCACGAACTTGTCCATCTAGAGTTGTCATGCAGAGGGGCCCTGTCTGAAGGTCATGGCCATCGTCTTCTTCTTTTCTTGAGGCATATCATCATGAAAACAAATTTCCTAGTTTTGGAAATCAGCTTACTGCATTATTTTCCAGTAACCAAAGAGATGGCGGTAGGTGGTGCTACCTTTGGTATCCTCTACAACTTATTTCCCAAAGTAATAATAGCAACACGGGGCCTTGATTGATACACAGCATGTCGCTTCCACAAGTATGGTTGGCCTAATAATACATCACAAACTTCAAGGGGAGCAATGTCACACAATACCTCATCCATGAAGGGCTTGATGTTGTATGGAAGGCGACATTGCTGGCTCACATGAAGATCTTGTCCTTGGTGAAGCCACTCAATGGTGTATGGATATGGATGTGTTGTGGTCAGTAAGCCCATCTGCTTCATGACCTTTTCTAAAATAAGGTTCTTTTGGCTCTTGCTATCAATAATGAAATATAGCAGGGATCCCTTTACCCACATCTGGGGGTGGAAGAGACGCTCGTCCTCCTCTGGCTCTTCGAGTTCCTCTTTCTAGATCTTTGTGGTGGCAACGATGGCATTGGGCTCTGCATCAATAATTTGCTTCCCTTTGTCATTCCCCTTGTTAGGTTCTGACTCACTGTCGGAACATGCATCTGATTCTAAAACCTTTAGCTCAGCCACCAGTGACTGCTTGGCCTGACACTCACTTGTGTTGTGAGTAGAGCTCTTATGGAACTCACACCATTTTCCTGTGTCCTTTTTCGGCTTTGCAACATTGTTCTTTTCTTGTAGCTTTGGCGGCTTGTCTTGGGCCACCTCGCCTTGGACTTTTCCATTGTTTTACAGTTTGGGAGCATCTTTCCCTTGCTTTAGATTCACAGATCCAAAGTCTTGTTTCTTCTATTTAAAGTTTTGCTCGAGCTTGATGACATATCGATATGTCGTGCCAAGCGAGGAGATGTTCAGGAATTCTATTTCTTCCTGGATGTTCCTGTGCGGGCAGCTGTGGTATTTGAGTATCAAATGCTGCTTTGAATCCTTAATACCCAACTTTCTGCCAAGGGTATGGAAAATATTGGTAAACTCTGACATGTCTTGGTCCCTTCCCTAATGCAGCATGGTCCACTTTATGTATTGATCCTCATAGCTTCCAACAGGGTAGTATTGCTCCTTGATGGCATCCCGGAATGAATTCCAGGTGGGTGTGGCTGAAAACAGTGAGCCAGTATTTTCATCCTTCTGCTCATAGTAGGTTTCCCACCAGTCCTTGATGTGGGCGACTACTTTGAGAAGAGCAACAATAATATTTTCCCAACTAGAAAAATCATGAATACAAAAATAACCCTCTAGCAAATTTAACCATTTATTGACAACAATTGTGTCTATTTGACCCTCGAATATGGGGATTTCAAAATTAACTTGTACTTTAAGTGGTGTGGCATTTCCAGAGTAGCTATGGGAAGCTGATGCATCACCCCTGCATAGCAGCTGAAGGATCTGGGAAAAGTTGTCCATCATCGCATTCCTTTGTCACTCAAGGGCTTATTCGAGCAACATTGATAACATCTCCTTCCCCCTCATCTTTCTTTTCATTTTCCATGGGAGGCCGTTGGGTTTTGTGAGGCTGGTCTTGTAAAGGTTCAACCAGTTCAAGCCCTAACTCCTTATATCTCGACTTCGTTGGGGACATGCAGAGAAAAACAAAGAAAAAGCAGACCACATTGATACCACTGATCTGGGTTTAAATACGAATGCAAAAAATTACAGAGATAACCATAAACACAAATATGTAGCAGAAATAATACTTCATTTCATTAATGTAAAATACTGAGATATACTTACAAATAAAAAAATGGAAATAAAAAGCTAAGGCGATGGTAACTTATCTTTGAGAAGAGATGTGGTGTCTACATGCCTCTGAACTGTGTTACAATGAGGCTCGAAGGCCTATTTATTGTTGAGAAAAAATGGAAAACCCTAAACATCCAGAAACCTAACCCTAGAAGATGAAATGCCAAACTGTGGGCGTTGTTTGGGTAAATTGGTACATCAACTTCCCGGGGTCGTAACTTTGGTATACGATCTCCGTTTGACACGTACAATATCTCGTTAGAAAGATCTATCTGAGAAATATAACTTTGGTAAGAGAAAAATTGGTCCATGGACCCATGTTTCTCCCATTTTTCCTGAAGAACATCGTTTAGGGCCTCAAAACAGCTCTGGAATTTTAGGACCCGAAAAACTGCTAAAAATAGTAAATTGTGCTACAATTAAGGAAACTAAAAAGCTAAAAGAAATCATGGTGGGTGTCCAAGTGGACTTGGTGGGTGGCCACCAATATCCACCTGGATCACTTTTCCATGAATAATGGGGACTAACCTGGCATCCTCTGGAATTATGGTGGTGAAAACACAAAGGTCAAAATTGAGTAGTGTAACTTTTGCTCACGGACTCCAATTAAGGTGATTGTTATGTCATTGGAAAGGTATATGTGTGTACAAAACGAAATAAAGGTTTTATGCCAAGGAAAAAAAATTAGACCCCAAAAAGTCATTTGATTCTTCAAAATCCTCCTGAAATGCTTTAATCCCCAATTTGGAAAACTAGGTCCCATCGGTAAAAATGCTCCTTTGAGATGGTTCCTCCACTTTTTCCACTCTAAATGCATTGAGATGGATAAAAATTAATTAAATTATCTAATACATATCAATTCTATGGAAATTCCACACAAGTTTCAATTTCCATGTTCCTTACTGTTAAACACACATGGACAGCTAGAGAGATCTGAAAGATAAAACATGCAATACATTTTTTATTCACAAATGATGTATATTTATGGTACGTTATGTGACCATTGGGATTCACATCCCAAGGTTTCTTGGACTGCTTTTGTCCATTCGACTTCCACACTAACCCATTTAGGATTAGGTTTCCAACATTCCCCCCCTTAATCCGAAGGGTTATGTATGAGTCCAAGAAGACATATGTAATGCAAAATGTTCAAATATGCATGGTAGCACTAGGCTGAATGTGCTCTCTGAAATGCTGGTATAATAGGGCGGTGGTTTAAGGATGGCCACCAACACTGGAACGTTTAGTGCAGTTCCCGGAACTCTTCCAAAACTGGCAAGAAGCTGGAGTCTTCTGCTAGAGGAAGTGCTCCTATTGTTTTGAAGAGGGAAACCTTCAACCATAAAAGGGAGGTCTCACCCCACATAAAAGGTAAAACTTCAACCTAAAAGGGCAAGTCTCAACCTGTGATGGTTTAAGGATGACCAAAAACTCTGGAATGCTTAATGCAATTCCTGGAACTCTTCCAAAACTGGCAAGAAGCTGGAGTCTTCTGCTAGAGGAAGTGTTCTGAATTTTGTTCCGGAATTCTTCCAAAGCTAGCAAGAAGCTGAAGTCTTCTGCCAGAGGAAGTGTCCTAGATTGCCAACTGAAGGCATGTTCACGGGCATCTTTGTCT
>APFE030434645.1:58042-72764 GCA_000404065.3 Pinus taeda | reverse complement strand
GAGATAGGTGGTCCTTCTCATCAGTATGAGCACCATGAGACCACTACTATGCCAGTATTCATCACCTATCAGAGAGGCAGTAGACATTTGTTTGCAGCAACAAAGCGAGTGTTATCTCCATCTGAGGTGGAAGGGGCCTCGCTTCCAACATCAACAACACAGGTACAAGACAAGGGCAAGAGGCTCATGCATGATGAGGGGCCATCAGGTGAAAAAGAGGCCGACTTCATCCTCATTCATGATGATGATATAGATGTGGAGAGTTCCAAGCTTAGGAGGACCATTCAGGAGCAGCAAACGGAGATCCAAGCCTTGTCTCTCAATTTGGAGAGGGTTAAGTGGATTATCAGGTATTTGGAGTAGAGGAACAAACAGCTTGAGGACCAACATGAGATCATGGAGCTGCAACACATCTGTGAGAATCGCCAAGCTACCCAACATAGGAGGATTGAGCTCACTCCATTAGAGCAAGAGATTAACAATGACCGAGAGTCTTGGCTCAAGCGTATCAACATCCACCTTGAGAGACTGTTAGAGAAGGCCGACAAGGACAAAACCATATTGAGGCGGATGGTCTATCACTACAGGGCACAAAATATGAGTTCAAAGGCTCGGATAAGGAGTTTGAAGGCAAAATTGGGGAGAGCGACAAAGAGACAAAAGAGTCAAAAAGAGAAAGATCGACTTTGAATCTTGGCTGAAGCCTCTGTGGCCTAGCATAACACCACATAGGGAACCTCCAACCCAAATTCCAAAACATTTGGGGCAATTTTGGTCACATGACAAATTTTTGGGCACAACACAGGGTTTTTCTCCCTATGTGCGCTTAGGATTGGGAGCTCCAAATCACAAATGGTTTGTATTTTTGGATTCAGCATGAAAAATCATAACTACTGGTGCATGGACAAGAAGTTTGGGCAAGTTTTGAGTCTCCAGGAGGTCAAAAACACTCAAAAATGACCTCTCTGCCCCCATTTTGACACACAAGAAGTAGTCTCGGGAGAATGAAGTTTTGGAGGGGCAAATGAGCACCAAATTCAGAAATTCCACTTGGGTTGGAAAGTAGATAGGTAGGGATTTCCAACAAGCACACTTGGGTACAATTTGGACTCCAGAAAGTACCTCAAAATTGCCTCCAAAGTGGCACGACACATATATATTTGGGCGCGGCGCATATAGACCAAAAGACCAAAATCACTTCCGCTCCGTGCCATTTCTATTCGCGACTTTCTCCAAGTGGGCCCGTTCATTTACACTATATTTTTTCGGCACCTAAGGAAAATTTTAAAGTATTTTCACTAAAGGTTGGCTTCTATCCAAGTGGCAAAGGAAGGCGAGCAGTCACCCAAGGCATTTGTCATTTTTGTAACGCTGCACCTGTAACTAATGGTTGGCTTTCCATTTCCATTTTGTAATGATTTGAAAAACTCCCCAACTCTGGGTCGTTCTATTTCCCAATGGCATAGTTTATTTCTTGTATGCAAACCATTTGCAAAGGGTTGGTTGTAATTTCTGGGAGACTGTGGGAGAGAAACTCAGTTCCTCATTGTATATTTTGATAGAGAATTAATGAAAGGCAATGGCTCTGGTTCATGAGATTCAAGTGGTGTGAGTGTAGCAAATGTGTTCTCCTTATGTTTCATATGTATTTTGTTATGTTTCACAATTCATTCATATTCATTTCCAGTGAAATTTTCTAAGTAAGATAAGGTAGAATTCATGTTTATTGCTCTGCCTGTGGGAAAGTTTCACGTTATATGTTCTTCTTCTGTTGAAAAGGATTCATTTGTTTATGCCCTTTTCACCCTCCTAAAAAATCTTTCCATTTTGCATTATTTCAAATTTAATTGCTAGACTTTTCACCTGTCTTGCCTCACGAAGTAATCTGTGCCTTTGTGTTAAATTCTCTGCTCATTGCTGTTCGTTGGTCCCATACATGCCAGAAACTCAGTCATTTATCAAAAATTGTCTATTGTATCCATATTTATTTACTAGCCTAAAATCAATATTTCACTGTAAGTCATCTCAGACCATATCATTTATTTATTCACTGAGCGTGAGATGGAGAGAGCCCTCTCCTGTTCTGGTAGGGCTAGCTACTAGACTAAGCGTGGTTTATGGTTACCCTGAATTTTGCCTTCCTTCAGCCTAAGGCGGATTTAGGTGCTAATAGGGCCAACCTAACCAAGGTTTCAGTGTGGAACCTTGCCATCACCCACTTCCTGTCTCTACAACCTTTATATACCATAACACTTATTTCTCTTATAATTAGAGTAGGGGATGACTTGGTCGCAGTTTGAAAATGAAACCTTACCACCACTCCTTGTTGAATACCTCCTATCCCTTCGTGAATGTGCAACCATCATGGGTAGAAATGATTTTTACCAACATGATGTGGACCTAGTTTTAGCATGGAACATTGTCACTGCTCACTGCCTAACACCCAATCTTGAACTCATTCTTAATGGGAGGAAAAAGGATGATGGAGTATAAAACTGGTCTAGCATGAAGTGGGCCTATGGGCCCATGAGGATATGATCAAAATGTGCATAACAGGGAAAAGTTTGCAAACACATAAGGGGAGGTCCCTATGGACACCATGCCCAAGACGGTGTTGCAATAAATACTTGGAGGCCAAGTAGGCACCTGCAAGGATGTGGACTGCTTTTGTTGATGCGACAACATAATGTAGATGTGTCCTAATATGATTTTTCAAACTTCAAATGGGCATAAATTTCAATCCAGGATTTATATTGAGATAGCATTTATATATGTTATATAGTATTTTGTCACACCTCCTTCACTTCCCTATGTCATACCCTGAAGTGCCTCTTGACAACCATGTAGTGTACGCATCCTGATATGAAATATAGATCCTCATTGAAGAACTAATGAAAAGTTACCTTCAGCCTTTCATGAGAAAAATAAGCTCAAAACCCTAATTTTTGGGTTAGTGAGATTGTGATACTGCCCTCTTATGCTGGTGGCTGGTTGCACCATATGAGCCTTGCACTGCTAGCACGAATTTTGATTTGATACTCACACTGAAACCTAAAAGGAATGTTTTCCCAAAGTATAGGAGAATCTTTGTGATCTAGAGGCTTCTAGAACAACGAGCTGGATGATGTTCGTTGTAGGTGTGGTCAAATTCTCCCAATATTAGCATTTGATCTTATCCCTATGAGCTTCCTCCTTGAGATGAGGACCTTCCCCTATCTTTGGTGAGATCCTAACTCCTTCTCCCTGCCTATAAATTCATCCCCCTCCATTCCGAAATGGTTGGTCTCTAATTATTTGCACCCTTATCTGAGATAGTTCCTACATGCTATTCATTTTGGCTTGAGGAAGGAGTGCTTGGAGAGCTTGAGCTTAGACTTGGATATTCACTCAAGGAGGGATTACTAACATCAAGGCCTAGGTTATATGTTTCCTCTTTTATTTATTGATATATACAACTTCTAGTTCACTTTCCATAAATTCTTGTGTCAATGCTTCATTTATCTTAATGCTCCTTGATCTGTCAAGTGGATTACATTCAATTATGTTTATTTCACTTCTATGATTTGATGTGTCTTTGGCCTCTTGTGCAGGTATTCAAACATTATGAGTAGTAAGGACTGAGCCTGAGGGGCAAGCGATCAAGATCTTCAACAAAGGAGTGCATTATAGCATAAGAGTGAGGCAGGTCTCCTTCCTCTTCTCTTATTTCGCTTGTAATTTAGGAAAGTGTCTTGTAGATTATCTCATTTGTTTCTAGACCCACTCATTGGGCTAGAGGGATCATCTCTGTCCATATAGAGGATTTATCAAGACAACAAAATGGAAACTCCACTAGGGAAGCTATAACCTTTCCATCACTTCTTTTGATTTGATCCTCTAGTTAGTTTGACCAACCATCGATTTCTAGGCTTGTGTGCATCATTGTAAACTATACAGTCACTGGTTTTTTCTTGAGAGTGTTGAGTCCTTTCTGATTTTTTTTTTTTTTTTTTCCTTATTCTCCTTACCCATCATGTTTTCTGGTCTTACAAGAGTGATGTTAGTGATGATTTGGAATTTACAGTTGCGCTGCTCCGCGTTTCATCATTGGTTTTCTTTTAACATGTGTGCTGATCCAAAAGACTAGAAGAAAATTAGGGTTTCTTCTTATTTTTAGTGGATCTCAACCTTTGCGAGTGTTTTTCCAGAGTGATCATAGTGTGTTTTCCTTGATTGTTATCCTTTAATGGTTGAAATTGTCTCCTTGCTTCTATTGGTGGGTGATTGAAGTTGGATTGCCTTCTAGGGTTTCTAGGTTTAGGTCACCCTTTACTCATCACTTGGCTTGTTTTTGTGAGATTGATTGTCTCCATTTAAGAGTTTTACTGTGACAAGGACATCATTTTCCAGTTTCTTTTTCAGTTCATATTCACGAAGTTGTTTTCATTAGTATTGGATCGTTCTTTTACTTTAAAATTACTTTAGCTCCATTGTCAAACATAGATTACAATTTTTTGATTTGGTGAACTGAAAGTACATTCTTGTTTTGATTTCATTGTTTCAGAAAGAAAAGTGAAAGGATCTCTTCATTTAACTATTTTTGAAACGATTTTTATTTGAAACCAAAAGTGAATGAAATTTTCATTCTAGTTGTTTTCAATTCCATTTTTCCTTTGCTTATGCATTAGTTTTCATTTTGAATCAAAGTGAAAGAAAAAGAACACAAATATTAGTGCATCTTAGTGAAAGAAAGTAATTTTGTTTCTCATAAGATTGCGTTTTGGCATTTCATTTGTTAGTGAAAGTGAAAGAGTAGTTTTCATTTTTACATCTTGCATTCGAAAAGTTAGGGAGATTTGTTTTTGATGCATTTTGCTTCATTGATGTATTGTTTGGTTGTATCTCTTCCCTCATTAGTTTAGCCTTCATTGAATGAAAATATTTATTTTTTTCATTTAGTTGCATTATAGGAATTTAGGTGACATAGTTGAGGCACAAAATTGAAACCTAATTCAAGATAAACTTAAAATTTACCTCAATTAACCTAAGTAGCATTTGTAACCTAACACAAATATCTAGAGGTCTAGGCAAGATATGTGTTTCAATGTTTTTAAACATAGAAGCTGCCATTAACTACCTGCATTTTATCCTGGGGCTGAAATCCTGTTCCAGTATAGAAGTATATTGAAAGTTCTCCAATACTTTCAGGTATATAGGAGGCACTTCAGTATGGAAAATATATGAGAATGGTCTCACCAAACGATTATGCATTAGAAAATGCTAACACAGGCTTGTGCTTCCCGTACTGTCGAGTATATATTAGGAGACCCCACTACATTGCTATGTTTTATACATAAGTAACCAAGTTAGCCACCTTGTAAATGTGATACACATTACACAACATTCGGGGAGATTGGCCGCCGTACGTTAAGTTCTTAGTTTCAGCTAAGGTGTATATTACGGTTTATAGATACTTGGTAAACCCTC
This sequence comes from Pinus taeda, assembly GCA_000404065.3. Lineage (NCBI taxonomy): Eukaryota > Viridiplantae > Streptophyta > Pinopsida > Pinales > Pinaceae > Pinus > Pinus taeda. The sequence goes on along the minus strand of APFE030434645.1, from coordinate 67,298 downwards.
TTGTCTAGCTTACCCCTCTTTTATTTTGTTTTGTTAATTTCTAAAATCAATTAATTGACAATGGAAAAACATCCTTCCTATGGAAATACTCCTTAGTAGATCTTAGGTTGATACTAATGGTAACATTTCCCGAGTCTACTAGTCAAGGAAACCCCTCTGACGGGAATCCTAGTTCTTTTCCTCCTTTTGGAAAGACTGGTGCTCCATATATGGCAATATTGTCCCTTCCTAGATCGACCATTGGTTTCCCAGTTTAGTTATTTTTGACCTCGATGATTTCGAGTGTCCAAACGACTTTTCAACCGAGTTCTTTTCCACCTAAAAAACATCAACCTCATGTTGATCCTAAAGTTGACCCCTCACCTTCTTCACCTATTTCTTCACCCCATTCTTCCTTTTCACCTAGTGAAAGTATAGATTCTAGTAACCAAGAAGCTAAGAAGAAGAAGAAGAGGATGAATAAGAAGAAGAAAAATAAGTAAGGGGGCAACCAAGCAACCATTACTAGAGATTCAACTAATGAAGAAAAATATTCCAACCAACCCTTGAAAGTAAAATTTTTCAGTGCTCTTAACAATTTTCTATTGTTATCTTATTCAGTGCTCGGTAATCAATGCACATTCTCCATAAGCCATCTTTCTTTCTCACCAAAATGATTGGTTACCCACATGGTGATGTGCTAGGTTTGATAAACCCTTTCTCGAGCAACTCTTGCACCCGCATCTTGATTTCAACATTCTCTAAATTGGACAACCTGTACACTCCAATGTTAGGTAATGGAGCATCTTGCTGCAAAATAATATCATGCACTATTTCCTTTTTGGGTGGTAGACCTTTAGGTTCCTGAAACAAGATATCACACTCTGAAACAAACTTTTCTAAATCAACTTCTTGTTTAGCATTACAACCCTCAAATACATTGGTTTTATCAGGTTTCTTTTCCTTTACAACCATCAGTAAGAATTGTTTGCATGAATTTATCATTCGTTTCATCTTCCCTAAGTTTATGAGAGTATATTTATTCTTGAGCTTATGAGCTCTTACAAAGTATTCAATTCCATCTTTAACAAGTAGATACTTGTGCTTAGCTCTATAGAAAATATCTTTTCTGTCATGCAAGTAAGAGCTTCCTAAAACAATTCCACATATATCCAAAGGAATTATGTCTGACTCAACCTCATCTACAAATGTTGACCCAAAAGAAAACTTGAGTTTGCATTGTCTAGTCACTTGTAGTTGCGCTTTATCATTTAACCTTCCTAATGGATATGGTTTTTTGTGAGGTGTAGTCACTAATCCCAACTTCTTTACAATTGCTTCAGAATTTAAATTTATTTGTGAGCCACTATCAAAAAAAGTATCAATCTTTTGATGTTTGGAAATAACTCGAATATGGAAAAGCTCGTGTCTTTTTCTCTCATTTTCTTCATCAATAGTAGATTGTGCAGAATTACTAGCAGATGCTTCATAATTCTTACCTTTTGTAATTATGGTTGCAATCGTTGTTTCATCTCCTGAGTCTAACCCCAAATCTTTCTGAATAGCTGCAACAATCTTCTTCTTCTTGCCCTCGAACTTCTTAGGTCTCAGCTCCGGATGCAGAATCCAATAGTGCTCATCATCATGCACATCCTTCTTACAGTGAGTGCTTGAAGACTTGCTCTTCTGTGCAGTTTTAGCCTTGATTTCCATTTTTGTTTTTTATTCTTGCTTGCAGTGGGTTGGGATGATCCCCCAACTTCTAGACTTCCATTCTTTCCTCTGGCTTCTAGATGAGTAGCTTGAACATATACCTCATCTATACTAGTGGGATTAAACATGAGGATAGTGTGCTTCATGCAACTGTGTAGACCACCAATGTACTTCAACAAAGTCTTAGGTGAGTCTAATGAGATTCCTAGAATCAATGCTCTCTTCCTAAATTCTTGGGTAACCTTGTACACTTTTCCCTTTCAACTGTCGAAGGGTTTGCCAGCTCATCATGGCTTGCTGCATGTAGGCCAATGGATAAAACTATTTTTTGATTGTAGAAACAAATTCATTCCAGACAGAAATGGTCTTACCATGTCTCTTCATGTCAGCTTGGGTCCTGCCTTCCCACCAAACCAAGGCAGTGCCTCCAAGCCATAGGCTTCCCAACTGAATCTTGCTCTTGTTTGAATTAATACTCTGCACTCTGTAATAAACATCAATTTGTCTAATCCATTTTTCCAGCTTTTCTGCATTCAACTCTCCATCATATATAGGTAAATAAAATTTAACATCTAGTTTAATCAAAGATGCCTTCCTTTTATGTTTAGGGCTAATAGGAGGTGTGAGAAAGCTTTCTTCTTTCCCTTTTCCTTTTGAGTGGTCATGGAGGAGAGACTCATCTTCTCCTTTGTCTTGTTTGGAGCCTGATGAATCTTCATCTTTATGTTTTCTAAAGTCCTTATAAATTTCCTCTACCATGGACCTTAGGGCTATGAAACTATCTAAGAATTGAAGGTCTAGCCCCACAGAACCTTCCTCTGACATTGTCTTTCGAGGATAGACTCTCCCAATTCTAGGATTAGTTTCAACCACCTATCCTTCTCCTAATTTGAGCTTTGATCTAACTTAACAGCTTAGGGCTCTGATACCACTTAATCTGAAAATCCCTCGTGAGTGATCTCAGTTAATTAATTAATGAATGAAGGTATTACAAACTCATGTGCTGGTGTGTGTCTATGTTATCTTAGGCAATGTATCGTTAAGATTTCAAAATACACAGACACTGGAAAACAGTAAGAGAAACACAGTAAGAAAATACAAGAACACAACAAATTAATAGAGTTCGCACAATCCTCCTGGGCTACGTCTCCAGTCCAGCTTTCAGTGTTGGCCTTCTTTTATTGTGTCTTTAAGCAGAGTTTTTACAATAAGGAGCTCCATTTGAGTCTCCTAATATAGATGGTGCTTAGTAGGGTGGTTCTTGGATTTCCCATGCCACTAGAGTGCACAAATTCCCCCTTACCAAGTCTCGATCTCAACTGGTCTTGATGGGATGAGTCCAATCTGGTACCCAGTTCCCAACAGATATCCTCATAGGGATTGCTTGAACCTCTCAAGCCTTCTGTCTGCTTGATGTTGCCTTAGCTCTGCAGGTCAGCTCAACTCTCTGTGTCTACTTCTGTTTATTCTTCTTATCGTGCTCGCTTTTGTTCTTTGTTCGTTCTTGGCTTAAAGCCAATATGTCCTTGAATGTTCGCTTCCTCTTCTACCTCTTCAGATCGCCTGCTGCTATTTGCTTGGAATTCCTTGCCTTTACATCATTGCCACTATGTAATGTCTCACAAGGAAGTGGCCACTTGTCCTTTCAAGAACTGTGCCAACTCTTCCTCAAACGGTTCAATATTTCGGTTACTTTGTGAATGATTCATCTGCCAACTCAGCGGTCCAATCAGACTTCAACCTTTATGTGTTGAAGCTTATTTCTCCCGTCTCCAGTTTTCCATTAGGCGCAATCTTCGCCATTAGATCTAGAGCCCCCAGATCCTACGGTGTTCACTCTTATCGCGCAATTGACTTGCTTGAACATTAGCCCACGATGAGAGGTGGTTTTCTCTCTCATCCGTCGAACATGCGTCATTCAATGTATGAAATTGTTGGGTCTCCTGGCAATTCCGCTTACTGCCCAAAACGCCTTTGATATTCGGTCAGTTTTGGAGCACGGGACCCGCCTTTCACTTTAGTGCTTCTCCCATTGTTTTCTGGCTTCCCTTGTGATTGAGTGCTTCAGAGCCTTTCCATTTCGAGGGGCTTTGCCCAGCGCGCTAATCATGCGTTAGAAACGGCCTCTATTTTCTGATTCGGACTTCCAAACTGCTAGTTTGCGTCCTGCATGGTCTCCATGGGTCTTGGTCAGGTGCTTTGACCAAGGTCCTCGTTGTTCCTTGCTGGCTACAAACTGCCGCTATCCAGAGGTCTTCCTAATAGCTCATTGTTCACAAGTTTTTGAAGTCTGTCATGATTTGATATAATCATAGAACTTTGAAATTTTCATGGATCCAATTCGGATCAATATAGAAAGGAGGTATTGTCATTTCTATCATCGAAGAATTGTTCATTTGTGTAATGGAAAGGAGGTTTCCCCCTTGAAGAGGCTGAATTCTAAGGTGTTGATCAATCTTTTGTATCTTTTTGTGAGTTGGTTTCATAACACTAAGTAGGAGACTCATGCAAAGCTTTAGGATTTTTTGGAGCATCCACATGCAGAGGAGTAGACAAGAGGCTGAGTGGAGGCACCCACTCAACCAGAATCTTTCATAGAGGGGAGGAAGAGAGCTAGAGAAGTTGACATATTGGTACAAGATGTATGGGAGCATGTGGGAGGTCCTTCCTCTTAGCACAGGAAGAGGAGGTTACCAAATAGGTACATTGGGTATATGGCTCTCATTACAGAGCTCATTGGATTAGAGCCTTCTTCATTTGAGGAAGAAATTTCTCAACCAGTGTGGGTTGATGCCATGGTGGAGAAGTATGACTCCATCATGAAGAACAATGTATGGGAGGTGGTGCCAACACCAACGAAGAAGTTAGTAGTTGGTTTTATAAGGATCTACAAAGTGAAGCATGCAGTTGATGGGAGCATCGAGAAGTACAAGGCTAGATTTGTGGACAAAGGCTTCTCTCACGTAGAGGGAGTGGACTATGAGGAAACATTTGCACTAGTGGAAATACATTCCTCGATCATAACCATTCTAGCATTAGCTACACATATGGGGTGGAAGCTCCACGAGATGGATGTGAATACCACCTTTCTCAATGGTGTTGTTGAGGAAGAAATTTACATAGAGAAGCCAGAGGGATTTGAGACATATGACTGGAAGACATGTGTAGACTCAAAAGAGCCATGTATGGTGTCAAACAAGCACCTTGAGCATGGAACACTCAAATTTATACATATAACGGTTTATTGGGATTCACCAAAAATGAAGCAGATGCCAACCTCTATCACATTGTGGTATATGTCAAGTTGCTTATCTTGGTGTTGTAAGTTAATGACTTGATACTTAGAGGATATGATTAGTGATTTGGATATGAAGGAAATGGGTTTGATGCATTGCTTCCTTGGGCTTGAAGTATGGCAGGGTGATGGTGAGATGTTTGTGAGTCAGGGAATGTACGCCTCTGAATACTTCAGAGATTTTACATGGAGAACTGCAAGTCTATGGACACGCCTCTAGATATAAACTAGAGGAAGGAGAATTCTTCTTTAGGAGAGGCAATAGATGCTACCATATATGAACAGATTGTGGAATCCTTGATGTGTCAGGTAAACCAAGGCCTGACATACGTTATGCATCTAATTAGTTGATTCAAGCCATGGTTAAGCCCACCAAGCTTTATTGGGAGGTGACAAATCATGTGTTGAGGTACCTCAGAGGAACAACTAAGAATGGGGTATGGTAGAGGAGGAAAAAGGGAGTGAAGCTCCAAGGCTTCACTAATACAGATTGGGCACAGAGTCCATGAGACAAGAAAACTACTTCGGGTGTTATCTTGAGTGTTGGGTCTGCAACTATTTCCTGGTATAGTAGGAAACAGAGGTATGTGGCACTCAGCTCAACAAAGGTTGAATACATGGCTACAAGTCAAGAGGCATGTGAGGCCATGTGGATGAGGAAAATACTTGTGGGTATTTTCAGTGAACACATGGATTTGACAATAACTTATTGTGATAATCATAGTTGTATCAAATCCTTTGAGAATCCAGTATTTCATGATAGGTCCAAGCACATTGATATCATGTACCATCACTTGCAAAATTGTGTGTAGAGGAGAATTATGATGTTACGGTACATTCCAAGTGAGAATCGATTTGCAGATATATTGAAAAAGGAATTGTTAAGGTGCAAATTCAAATTCCACAAGTGTACGATATGGGTAGTTCAAAATCCCTTTCTTGCTAAGAGGGAGTGTTAGAAAATGTAGCAAGAAAGGCTAAATTTGACTTGTTCCTTAGTGAAATTTAGTAATTTGATTTTCCAAATCAACAAGATTACTTGGATGGAAGTTAACTTGTGTGACATGGCCTTGTCTACTCATTTACTCAATAAATTCTAGTTATAGGCTAGAAGTAGAGTTGTGCATGTAGCGTTGCTAAAATTTAATAATCTAATTCAATTATTTTTAGTTTGACTCAGTTAACTAAGTTGAAGCAACTAGTTGAGTCAGTTGAGCAGTAGAATTGTTGTTAACTCAATGATCTCTTGGTTAAACTAGTCAATCAGCTAAAAATAACCTAGACATGCATGGAATTCGAATTGCCAAACTAAAGTGGAGGAAAAGGCACATTGTAATTATTAATTGTATACTAGTTGAGTGTACATGCTAGGCATTGAGGAAGACGACCAATTACTTGGGATTTTCATAAGGGAATAGTGAATTTCCATATTATTTAGGAGTTAATTTCCTTGAGAATCGTGCAAGGAAATAGGAGAATGATGGGGCTTTGAATTGACTAAGTGTTTAGCAAACCAGGACAATCAATACGAGAACGGGTTTACAATGAAGGGTGTGCTTTAGGATTGAAGCAAAACATTGTAATAGTTTCTCATTCTCATATGATTAATGAAAAGCAGTGGAAGGGTTTTTCCCTGTTGGGTTTCCCTATAATCATGTTGTGTTTTTTTTATGGTTGCATGTCATTGCATGTGTTTCTAAATTATGATTTCTATTTTGCAAAATAGTAGCGGAAATTTGTAATCTCTTGTTTTTCAGTTCAAATACATCAGTAGTATAAAATTTATATTAATTTTTACACTTTTAGGGTATTGTAGGGTACAAATATCTCAACAATGGGAAGCTAAAAATGTTCCCAACACTCCCAATTTTGCATTGACCACTCCCTTGGCCTTTATGATTCTCACCCAAAATAAAACAACACTTGGCCAAGTGTATAGACCCTGCCCTTACCTAAGATTTAATCACTGGGGTTAATGGATTACGGTTGATGCCTATACACACAATATGGTTCCAATAGGTTGTGGTTTCATGAGTGTCCACTAGGTATTGGACTTGCTAACATGTCAACAAAGTCATGTTCTCCTACTTCCTCTCGACCTTAAAAACATAGTGTATATGGACTAAAAAGAAACATAGGATAGGTTCATAAAGCAGAACTACAACTATTGTTCGCCCACCCTCCTATAGACTCATGGCCCAATTCCTGATACCTAAATTTTTAGTTTTGACAAAATAACTAGTGTAGGGATTGGTTAAACTAAGTATATTGATAAATTTGGAAATAAACTGATTAAATATGAACACATAATTGTGCTCACCATGAATAGCATATCCTAGGAAAACTTTAAAATTCATGTGCATACATGACACCTTTCTAATCACAAAGACACAATGAGCGTCAAAACTCAGACATTCATTTACATTTACAAACACACAAGATATTGCAACATTCACAATGTAACAAGATTCATCACACTCCATAAGGAAATATACATAAGCAATGTACACTTATTGATGTGTGTGTTTAATGATGACTAAAAAATGAAGGAAGGACTTCAACTCCCCGCGCAATTGTAAGCCAACCACATTGCAATCTTTCTTGCAATTGATTACCTTGAGATAGATCCAAAGTCTAAGGGGATGCATACAAAGGGAAATTTAAACTCGAGGCTTAATCACATAACAAGGAGAAGGAATCCATAGTTTAGGTAGTTTATCAATTTCTCAGCAATAGTAAGCACCAAAGCGACTCACTCACCAAATGCAATGACAAACAAATTGTCTCTAATCGTATCAATAAAGATCAAAGTGACAGAAGTGGAATTGATGTCTAGGAAATCTTGCAAGGAAAAGTTGTTGAATTCTTCAAAGTCGGATAACCCCACAAATTGAAGAGCCAAACAAATCGTTGTCTTTATATAAGATAACGTGAATGGTAAGTGAAAAAACAACCTCGGTATAGGCGCAAGACAATAGTAACCTACAAGCTTGCGAACTTTGGGTGCACTGTGAGAGTTAATTTTGCATTTGTTAGATAATATTTTCTTAAATTGATATGTTTTTGTCTTAATTTTTACTTGTCTTAAATGAGTTTCATTTTAAGTGGTCATTGTCTTAAATATAAAGTTTTGTCTTAAAATAATTTTGTCTTAAACTATTTTTGTCTTAAATATAAAGTTTTGTCTTAAAATATTTTTGTCCCAAACTCTTTTTGTCTTAAATTTAAAGTTTTGTCTTAAAATATTTTTGTCTTAAACTATTTTTGTCTTAAATTTAAAGTTTTGTCTTATTTTTTTTTTTTTTTTTTGTCTAAAATGTTTTTGTCTTAAATATAAAGTTTTGCCTTAAAATTTTTCAGTCTCAAATTATTTTGTTTTAAAATTATATTTAAGTCAATTCAATTAATATTAAATTTTAATGTAAAATAACTAAAATAAAAAGTGACTTTTTAAGGCAAAAGATTTCTTTTGTCTTAAAAAAAGTCTTAAAAGTGCCCTTGGTGTAGTAGTGTTAGAATTTTAAATAGTTTAAATTTATTTAATTTATTAATGATGATTTGATAGAGAAGAAATGGATAATTTCAAAAAAAAAGAAAATTTTGAAGCTACCATTAAATTTGAAATACATCTCTAAACTCATTTTGTTTTGTTTGTAATGAAATTAAGGCTTATTAGGATCCTCTATTTCTCACATGACCCTAACCATCACATAAGTCTCGTAAGCTACATATGGGTTTTAATAAAATGGAGATTTTTTCTAAGTAAGGAGTTGGATATATTACTTCATGCAATCAAAATGAGGATACATCACATTCACTATATGTTGGCCAGTTTGAAATCCGAACCACCTACAATATTGTTTAGCCTTTGAACTTTGTACTAACATAGTTCCATGATCTTACTAAACCTACTTACATTATTGTGAGGAAAACACTCTTTAACAGAGTTGCCCCTCTTTCTTTTGCTAGCTATATGAGGTGGGTTTTTTGTTTTCAAACCCTTTCTGAACAAAAAAAACCAAAAAACTCTTAATCTTCCCAAATGGGAATTCCTCTTTCTTTTGCTAGTTATATGAGGTGGGTATTCTATTTTCAAAGGCTTTCTAAAACAAAAAGACCAAAATACTCTTAATCTTCCCAAAGGAAAATTGGGTTGGTGGATGATATGCTTTTGCTTCCTTAAATTGTGGTTCTCTTAACCCCATGAGACACTCAATTTAAAGATAAAGATAATTATTAATAAAGTTTTTAATAATTATATATTTTTAA
>APFE030434645.1:27250-44705 GCA_000404065.3 Pinus taeda | reverse complement strand
TGTTTTTTTCAATGTTTTAATTTGTGTGTTCTTTTATATTTTTCATTTTTATTATTTTATTTTTTCCTACAGGGTTAGTGTTGATCCACGACTAGTAACCCAATCCTATTATGTCTCAATTTGATTGTTGATTTTAATTTTTTTGTTATAAAGGATCGAGTTCACCCTCATAATGTGTCAATTTCATGGTTGGTATTTAAGTTTTCATTACAATGGGTTGATGGTTGACTTCTAAATTTTTATTGCAATGTGTCAAGTTATCTTAGGCTAAGGTTTTAAAGTCATCATATTGTTAACATTTAAAAAAGAAATTACTTCTTGTATAATGACGCTTTCATTCAAGTATACATTTTTAAATGTTTTTTAGTCATAAAAAATTTCATAATGTCATGGTTGAAAAATTATAAAAAATTTAAAATTTTTTCTGACATTCTAGTATTCTAGCATCAACATTTTTCGTTTTTAGGTTGTTTTTCATGTTTTTGGAGGGTTTTTTTTGCTAGAGTTCTCATTTTGAGTTTATAGTTCTTGTTTCAAAGTCTACATTGTTTAGTGTATTCTCTTCACAATACTGAAAGAACTCTAGCTCTTGATATGATTTGGAAAGTTGCTTCAAATCATGGCTCAAAGTATACCCCACCTTCAAAATACTGGAAAAATGAAACACAACTTTAAGGCACATGTCCAGTGCACTTGGTTATGTGCTAAATAGATTTATCATGTCAAATATCAACATTTTTTTGGCAATAGAAATCTGTAATTGGGAAACTTCCCTATTCGTCCACTCAAAATCTATTCCAAACACATAAAATTCATCCTAAGAAAAATGTTTGAGTGCATCAACTAGTCTTTTTCTCTATTGATCATTATAACATCATTTTATCAAAACCCTATGTCTTGTCATTTTAAAAAACTAGTCTCTCCCTTTCTTGAGCCTCTTTCACATAACTTATTTAATTTTACACCAACTATATCGAGTGCCAAGTTTTGCAGGTGCTAAAGAATCCTTAAATAAATGTTGCCACTATTATCATTTTTCTCTTTTAGAGTAGTCGTAAGGCATGCCTCTTTCTGACATCCTTTAATGGCGAACTTTGTCATATTTCTTTCTTTATACTCATAAATAACCTCTAGAAATTCTAATGAGAGCCTACACTTGCATACCATGTTCATTGTAACATTCAAGAAGTTCCTATTATGGAAACACATTACAAAGTAGGAAATTGTATCACTCTCAGTCTCATTGAAAGTAGTGCATCTATCTGATATTGTAGAAACATTATTTTAGATATTATTTATTTATTTATTTAGTGTCCATAGGTTTGAGCTCATAGCCATAGGGTCCATGTTGAGAAATCAATAGTCTCGTAGATTAGCGTTGATTCTTCTTACTTGATAATTACTTGTGAGCGTTTCTTTGCCTTTATTACTTTATTATGTATTCTTCATCAATCAATTACTAAAAACATAAATTGCATGAAGATCATAAGAGACAAAGAACACAAGATATAGGCTCCAAGCCAGGGAAAAAACCACATTAGGGGGGAAACCGCACAACATTTCTGATAAAATTTGATCAAAGTGAGACATCCAATACCTAGGACCAAGACCTCCACAAGGAACCAAGTTATCCCTCCTTCATACCTCCTCTAACTAAACCAAGTCAACAAGAATCAAAGTTGGTTAAACCTCTTCTAAACATAATTTTAGACCTACAACTTTGCACAATTGCCCCAACACCTTCACAAAAATAAAATTTTGGCCATGTAATTTGTAGAGTAACCCTAGAAACTCCACACATGTGAACAAAGACAAGAAAAAAATTTATTTTCCTTCTTTCCTTGAATAATTTCTTCTGTCTCTCCTTCACCTTCGCTCTACTTCTTCTTCTCCCTTTCATTGAAATCAAAGTGTGAGAATGAGTAATCAAATAGGTCAAGGTCTCTTCCTATTATAGCCATCTAATAGGTCAAATAGGACCTCTTCAAGGGTAACTTGACAATGTACTGCCGACTTGGTCTTATGAGACAAATGACTCTTTTGACTCAAAAAAAATAAATCTTTTTGTTACAATTTGCCCAAATGGGACTTTGATACATAATAAATTATGTTCTTGACTCAATAAACCCTAGAAGCATGAAGAAAATGCTTTGACTAGAAAATAATAATAATAATAATAAAATATTATTTTTTCTTTTTACATTAAATACATATTGATACAAGTACAAAGATAATGATGAAGTCTAAACCTAGTTACATTTTTCAACACTCGTTCTTAACTAGGGAGGTATTCATAATTACACAATGGGATACAAGGATACTTAAATTGAAATATCCTCATAAGAAGAGCTTGGCTTGATAAGCATCATTAAACATCATCACCATAACCAACATTATCAATTACAAGATAGCAAGGCCTTGCACAAGCTCTAATTGTACACTAGATTAGAGCATGAGTTTGGGAGGCATACAATTGGACACCACCACCACTGCCTCTCAAGGCACATACCCCATATGGATGTTCACTAGGTATGTCTTTATAGGACTATTCTTATCATGTATTCCCAATCCTTAAAGAATATTGGTCCTCCTCAAGACAACTCTTATCTTGGATTCCCTACCTCATCCTTAAAGAGTATCAATCCTTGGGACTACTCCTATATTGGATTCCTAATCCTTAAGAAGTATTAGTCCTAAATGCTTATTGAATCCTCCATTCTCCCTACCAATGCCTTCACTAGACTCAGGGTTGTTAGTCTTGGCCTAGTGCATGACACATGGATAATACAATGGCTCTCGTCACTCCCTCTCAACTAGGGATGAAATATTGATAAGTACAAGCTTATCTCTCAAATATTCAAGGTTCTTGATTGGAAGAGACTTCATCAATATGTCAACTACCTATTCATCTGTGGAGATGTAATGTGACTTTACAACCTCATCATGTACGAAGCTTCTAATATAGTGGTACTTATTATTGATATGCCTTGTCCTAGCATGAAAAATTGGTTCCTCTGTCAACCTTATGTAACTTTGGTTGTCACAGTGTATAATGGTGGGGTCCAAAGGTCCTTCAAACAAATATGAAAGCATCTTTCTAAGCCAAAAATATTTTTTTACCAACTTCAATTACTGATATATATTATGCTTCAACACTACTCAATAAAACAAAATATTTATTTATTCTCATCCATGAGATGATATAAGATCCCAAACTAAAACATCCACCAGTAGTGCTCTTTCCATCTGCATCACTACCTCCCTAATTTGAATATTTATAAACCAATAATTGTATCTCATTACCAACATATCTCAAATAGTTGTGTATAGTCCCATCAAGATATCCCAAAATATGTTTAGTTGTTATCCAATGATCATGCCTTGACTCCATCTAGAACTAAGTATGAATGTTTACTATAAAACATATGTTTGGCCATGTGTTCATGAGGTACATCAAGGAGCCAATCAACTTTTGGTAGGATTTGGAATCAACAAGGCTTGAATAGGAATGCCTTAACTTCTTCAAAATAGTGATCATTGGAATTGTTATCGGTTTACTATCTAGCATACCAAACTTCTACAATATGTTGATCGCATATTTCCTTCAACCAAGATAGATCTCACCACATTTGTTTCATACTTCTAGTCCCAAGTAGTAATTCATTAGTCCAAATTACTTCATATCAAATTCAGCTGCAAGTTGCTTCGTGCATTCTTAAATACAACAATCCACACCTATTATTAGTAGGTCATCCACATATAGTAGTATGATCACATGTTCGTTCTTAACCACCTTGATGTAGAGATTAGGATTTGCACAAAATTTTTGACAAAACCAAGCCTTAGTATATATGCATCCATCCTAGCATACCATGCTCTAGGTGCTTACTTCAATCCATATAGAGCCTTCTTCAACCTGTAAATGTGTGTTTCCTTATCGTGAACTTTGAATCCTTGGGGCTACTCAATGTAAACTTCTTCATCAATTGTCCCATTCAAAAAGTTTGTTTTAACATCAATTTGATGGATATTTCATCCATAATAGAAACAATAGAAATGAGTGATCTAATGGCTGTATATCTTGTTGTCGAAGAAAAATTCTCTTCATAATATATTCCTTCTTGTTGAAAAAATCCTCATGCCACAAACCTTTCCTTCTAATTTTCAATACTTCCATCTACTACATGCTTGACCTTGTACACCCATTTGGAAGTCACAACTGATTTTCCTTTAGGTCTGGGAACAATTTCCAAAACATTATTCTTCATTATTTACTATTATTCTTCTTTCATTGCATTCTTCCATTATCGATGTTTGACTACCTTCCCATAAGTGGTAGGTTCTACTTCAATAAGTTTAGTCATGTAAGTTGCATAACCTGAATGTCTCTTAGGCTTCTTTCTCTATCTACACGTTCCTTTAGTTGTTTCATGTCCTCCAACTTCTTGTAGAGTTGACCTTAGCCAAGCTAGCAATTTCGAGTTTATGGTATGATGGCTTGATGCACAAGTTCACTTGGTACTTCAATTTCTCCTTGATTAGTTGTAGGTTCCGTAGTATTTTCATGTATTTAAACTTCTTCATTTGCAAATATAGGTTCTTTTTCCTCATCAAAATCAATCAGAATGTCTTTGGAATTATTGTATGCAATATTTTCATCAAACATGACATCTTGCTTACTTCAATACGACAATTTTCCTTGATGTAGACTCTATACGCTTTTGGTCAAGTGTTATATCCAACAAAGATGCCTCTTATACCAGTTGAGTACAACTTATTCCTTTTTTCCTTGAGATGTCAATGTACATGGGACATCCAAAAATTTGAAGATGACCAACACTTGGCTTCTTTCTTGTGAATGCTTCTTTCGGGGTCATATAATTAAGAATTTTATGATGAATTATATTTTGTATATATATTTTTATTATAGAAGATAATGCCTATAAGAACTTGGGAAGTTCTTGGTCATGATGCGTGGCTCTCAGACATGCTTCAATGGATTGATTCTTCCCTTTAGCCACACCATTCTATTGAGGATTGTAGGGAACTATCAACTCCCTCTTAATTCTTGCTTCTTTTCCAAAAGCCACAATTTATCTTGAAGTATATTTTACACTATTATCTATTTTTAGGGTTTTGATCTTCCTTTCTGTCAAAATTTCTACTTCTGCCTTGAACGCTTGAAATTTCTCAAATTCTTCTTGTTTATATTTTAGGAGGCATATCTAAGTCTTTCTAGAGTGATCATAAATTAATGTTACAGTATTGATGACCTCCAAGTGAATTCTATGCCATAGGTCCAAAAAAAAAGAAATGTATGAGATCCAAACTTTCCCTGGACCTTGTGTCACTACTAGTAAAAGGTTTATTCACATTTTTTGCAAGAGCACATCCCTTATAGATTCTTTCATTATCCTCTTTCAGTTCATGGATACTAGTAACCATATTATTAAATGATGAAAATATCTTATAATGAAGGTAAGCATACTTTCTATCCCATAATTCACAAGGGTTGATATATAAATGTACTAGAGCTTGAGAAGGAGGTGTTATAAGTCTATACAACCTCCCCTCATGAATCCCAAGAGTCTCTTCATTTTCAATACTATATCCCTTAACCCATACAACGAATTTTCCATCAACAAATTCCACCCTATCACTTCTATCTTCTAAGTAAGAAATAGAAAGCAAGTTATTTTTTAAACTTGGAACATATAGAATATTATTGAGATGAATATTTCCACCGAATTCTAGCTCCAAGTAGGTAGATTCAATTCATTTGATTGAGTATCTATTCTTGTCTTCAAGTTCCACTGAGTGATAAGAGTTTATTTTAGATAGAGTCTTGAGTTGACTTTGTTCCTATGTCATGTGCCTGAAACCCATTCTCAATTACCCATGTACTATCATCTTCAAATAAACCTGTAAGAGTGAAATAAAGACTTCCATCCATGACTTCATTATATAGCTTGGAGATTAGCTTAATGATGCAATTTTTGATAGATTCAAGGAGAGTCCTAAGAGTCTTGAGGACTTTCTTCATATATCTTTCCATTGAAGAGGGAGAGAGAAGATAGATATATTCTTTAAGAATGTATCCCAACAAGAGTTCCAACAAGGACATGATCTTAAAACTTCATTCCTTCACCTTAGTTTTGATACCATATTGAGAAATCAATAATCTTCTAGACTACGGTTGATTCCTCTTGCTCGATAATTACTTGTGAGAGTTTGTTGGATTTTATTACTTTATTATGTCTTCTTCATCAAGAAATTATCAAAAACATAAAGTACATGAAGATCACAAGAGACAAATAACACAAGATGTAGTTTCCATGCTTGGGAAAAACCCCATAAAGGGGAAAACTAAAAAAAAAGATCTCTTCTTATAGAATTAGATCAAATTGAGACATCCAGTGCCTAATACCAAGAACTCTAGAAGGAACCAAGTCATACCTCCTTCATATCACCTCTAACCAAACTAAGTCAACAATAAAAAAAGTTGTTCAAGCCTCTTCTAATCATAATTTCAGACCTGCAACTTTACAGAGTTTCCCAACACCTTCGTAGAGTTTCCCCGAAACCTTCACAGAAAAAGAGTTTCCCCAACACCTTTGTAGAAACAAAATTCCAGCCCTATAATTCATACATTAACCCTAGAAACTCTGAATGTGTGAACAAAGACAAGTAAAATTTTGATTTTCCTTCTTTCCTTGGATTCTTCTCTCTCTCCTTGACCTTCTCTCTACTCCTTCTATCTTGCAAAAAATTAAAGTGTGTGAGTGAACAATCAAATGAGGTCAAAGCCTCTTCCTTTTATAGACATCTAGGAGGTCAAATAGGGCCTCCTCAAGGCTGACTTGACAAGGTAGGGTCAACTTGGTCTAGTAGGACAAATGACTATTTTTTACTCAATTTTTTTTTTTTTTTTCTTTTTGTTACAAGTTTTCCAAATGGGGCTTTTTACATGTAATAAAATTCCTCTCACTCAAAAACCCTAGAGCATGAGAAATTCTTTGAATAGGATATAATAATAAATAATATAATAATAAAATGTTTTCCTTTTGCTTTTCGTGAATACATATTGATACAAGACAAAGATATTTTGAATTTGAATCCTAGTTCATCTTTTAATAGTCTGAGCATCATAACATGGGATGACAAGCAATACGTGAGGTAGTTCATATTTTCATTTTCAACCAAATGAATTTATTATAGGATATATTATTTATTTTATATTTATATTTTAATGAGATAAAAGATGGAGATAAAAATGAGATGAGGGAATTCTATAATGTTGCACCCTTTTTTAGATTTGTCATAGGTAAGGACTCTATGTTTTACTTGTTTTCTAAAGCGATACTTCAGATATCAATTAAAGAATGTAAAGGGTAAGGATGACTACTATGAAACTCAAAGGGGGATAATGTAAATTCTCATGGATGTATAACCGACTCATATTATCGTATGTTTATGTGCTTTTCTTACATTATAACGCCCTCTTGTGAATAACCAATGAACTTCTTCATGACATCTCTCATACGTTTGGCTGAATTGAACCCAAATTTTTCTCATGATTATGGAGGAAGGAGATTGGAAGCCAGTTTTTGGAGTAACCAAATACTTTCATGACCATTCCATGTAAACGAGAATGTCTTAGGCATTCTAGTCCAATTTTTTGAATTTAATGTTGAAGAGTTAAGAGAAGAATTATAGGAAGTGGCAGTGAACTTCAATTAGGAGTAGTTAGATGAGTTGAAAATATTCATTCTCAAGCTTATAAGATATTTCTATTTCTACAATACCATCACTCTTATTAAGCATTTAGGCTTTGCTTGCAAGGAATTTCTAGAGCTTATGGTTGCTACTAACCAGATTCAAATAGAAGAAGGATGGGATACTTTCAATGGGACTAAGAGTGATATGATTTCATACTTTGTAATGTGTTGCTGTAGTAGGAAATTGATGAATGTTGTAAGTATATGCAGTAATCAAAATTTCAAGAGGTTAATTATAAGTATAAATAAAGTGACAAATATTGCATAACCCAAAAACATAAACAAGAATAAACTTAGAACTAGAAATGGAATGAAAAACTCTTCTCATCATTGAGTAACAACTAAATAGACAACATATGAGACATGGGAACATCAACAATAAATAATTTGAGTAAGATTCAACTAAACTCAAACTGACTATGACACCTACCAAACAAATATGAGATAGGTAGATTAATGCTCTCAACAACCCCTCCTAATGTCAATTGTGACAATTATTGGCACTTACAATTCCCAATTTCTCTCTTTTAATTTCAAATACACTTTTTCTCAATGGTTTTGTGAAAATATCTGCAAGTTGATCTTGTGATCCATAAAAATCAAGAAATATATCTCCATTATTGGCAAGCTCTCAAATAAAGTGGAAGTATGTGTCAATATGTTTTCTATTTTTGTGAAAAACGTGATTTTTGGATAAGGAAATAGTGAAGCTATTATCAAAGAAAATATGAGATGGTTCCTTTTGAACATGGGTGAAAATGTGAAGCTAAGGTTACACTTTTGTGAGAAATGCCCCTGAAAAATTCACAATCTCAATTTTTCAGCTGAACATAATTTTTTTCAAATGAACTATTATACTAATGTTTGGTTTAACTATTGCTTGTTTAGACTAATGTCGGTCGTTAAACGTAATTTTTGTCGCAGTTGAAAAAGTTGGCAAAAAAATAGTTCGGCCAAATAAACAATTCGACCGAACTATTGTTTTTGGCCAAAAAACTTTTATATATATGATGAAACAGACCCTGCTGCGAAGTTTTCTTCTCTGTTGATTTTTTATTGTGGTATGTCGAGCGTTGTGAGCTCTGTTGATTTTTTAATGTGGTCTGTCGAGTGTTGTGAGCTTTGTTGATTTTTGAATGTGAGCTCTGTTGATTTTTAAATGTGGTATGTTGAGCACTATGAGCTCTGTTGATTTTTTAATGTGGTATGTTGAGCATTGTGAGCTCTGTTGAATTTTGAATGTGATGTGCCCAGCACTGTGAGGTTTGTTCGTAATTTAAATTTACTTCTCTATTAACATAGTTATCAATCAAACGGGAACTATTACCTCAAAATGGGTACTCGAGCCCAAAAACCCCAAAATAAACATGAAAAATCACCTTGAAATCGAAAAGTGCTAATGCCGGAGCAAAGTATTTTTTTTTTTTTGGAGTAAATTTTCAATATTTTTTAAAAATCATAGTAAAAAACAATAAAAACCATTTTTTTGGTGCGAAAAACACCTTGAAATCGAAAAGTGGTGATGCTGGAATAACCAAATTTATTTATTATATTTATTTATTTATTTATTTATTTATTTATTTATTTATTTTTTTTTCAGGGTACATTTTCACACTTTATAGTAATGAGGTTAAAAACAAAATATCATGACTTTGAAAAACTTTAAATTTCCAATGATTTTCAAGCAAGACATTAATGATAACATATCATGTCATTGAAAACTCTTAAAATTCCAATGATTTTTAAGCATGACATTAAATTTAAAATATCACTTCTTTGAAAAACCTTAAAATTCCAACAATTTTCAAGTATGGTGCTAAGAAAAAATATTTATAATTGTTTTCAGCCATAACATCAAAGATAAAATATCACAACTTAGAAAAACATTGAAAATCTTAACAATTTTTCAACCATGGAATTAAAACCAAAGATTATGACTACAAAACAATCTTAAATTTTCAAAATATTTTAAGCATGACATTATGGAAAAAGTTTAAGACTAAAAAAACTTTAAAAATTAACACTTGAACGAAAGAGTTATTATACCAAGAGTATTTTTTTTAAATGCTAAATGTATAGCAAATTTGAAATCTTAGCCTAACACAACTTGATACATTGTAAAAAAAAAAAAAAAATCAACTAACAAATTGACACGCAGTGTAGGTGAGCTCAACCCATTGTAATGAAAACTTAAATACCAAGCATGAAATTAACACATTGTGGGGCAGACTCGATTCCTTATAACGAAAAATTTAAAATCAACTATCAAATTGCACATATGGTATTAGGTTGCTAGACAAGCATCGACACATACCCTACAAAAAATTTTATAGATATATGTGTGTGTGTGTGAAAGATACATAAGAAAACAAAAATTCAAATATTGAATTTTTTTTAAAATAAAAGTAATAAAACATGACAAAAAAAATCAAATATAAAGATATATAGAAATAAAAAAATTCAAAATATTGAAAAAAAACAACAAAAAAACAAAAAATAAAAGAAACAAAAAATTAAATTATTGAAAAAAATAAAATAAAAAAAATAAGTAGTAAAAAAAATAAACAAAAAAAATCAAAAAATAAAAATGTATAGTAATTACATAAAAGAACTATAAATGTAAAAAAATCATTAACAATACCATGTAAAAAAAAAAAAAAAAAAAAAAAAAAAAAAAAAAAAAAAAAAAAATACAACAAAAAAAAAAAAAAAATCGCAAGAAAAAAAAAGAAATCCCCGCGACCGGGCCCACCTAGCAAGGGAGCAAGGGGAGGATTCATGACAGAAAAAAAAAAAAAAACACCCCCACCAACAACAACAAATTAACTTGTAAAATGAAAAATTTGAAATAAATAAATAATAAACAAAAAAATTAAAAATGTATATATAACATAAGAAAATTGAAAAAAAAAAAAATTAGTGTTGTGTCGATAGTATCATTTCAAACTTTAATGCCTTTTTTTTTATCCATGAATTTGGACTTACCAGGAGCGACTATAAGGAAGCAAAACACGTAGCACTTGGCTTTGTAGCAGGATTTCGGGGTTGGGCACCATGGAGGGGCTTGAAGGGGGGAGTTCTACTCCCTCCGACAGTCATGTAGTCTCCAATCGTTTCAAGAAGCCCTTGGAAGTGGAAACAAGATGTATAGAAAGAAGAAAATAGGAAAAAAGTAGAGCACAGAAGATGGCGGAAATGCAGGAGGAAGTCAGAATAGAGAGATGTGCAAGAAGTTGACAGTCAGAAAGCAAGCCCCAGAAGTCGGACAAGACCTTGTAAACCAAGGGCTTCCATCACACACCGAGTGGTGTTAAGTGACCCTACACTACAGGCACATAGGGATCACATGGAAAGCTATGCAGTGATATGCAAATTCATTGGGGTATGGCAGATGGAGAAGGCCCTACATGCATGCATAAAGAACCATTAGAAACCCAAGGGAGATATTGATCTACACCTTGGATCAAAGGTTTTCTTCACGATTGTGTTTGCAAACATAGAGGACAAGGATAGAATGTTTGAAGGAGGTCCTTACTTCTATGCGGCTGCAGGTCTATATATGCCACCTTGGGGGATGAAATTTGTCCCGGAGCATGAGACTTTTACTTCGGTGCTGGTATGGATAAGACTTTATTCCCTACCTCTAGATTACTAGCAGCTTGAATCATTAAAAGCCATAGATAATAATTTAGGGCATTTCATAAAAATATCAAAGGCCACACTGCATGGAAAATATGCCTCCTTTGCTAGAATATGTGTGGAAATGGACCTCTCGAGGGATTTGCTGAATGAAATAATGTTAGAGGCTTATGATGAAGATTGGGTGCAAGCGGTGGATTACGAGCATATACCCTTTCGATGTCACAAATGCCATGAACACGGGCACCTCTTCAGAGACTGCCCGGTTAATAAAATGGAGAGCAGCAACAGAGAAACCTCAAGTAAAGAGACTGGCAGCTTTACTAAAGTGGGAGGTAAAGGAAAAGGGGGGAGAAAGAACAAAAATAAAGCCTATGAGGAAAAGCAACCTAGTCATAATAGGTTCAAGATATTAGAAGAAGATGAGGAGGTTGAAAGAGAGAAGCAAGCAGTGAAGGACAATCCAGTGAAGGAAAAGGATGAAAGCATAGAGAATAGTTCTGACGAGAGCCAACAAAAGGAAGATCAACCCAGCACGATGGAACTTGATAGGGGCCAAGAGATGATCTCAAGTGAAGCGGGAACGGAGGAGCAGTAGCTGCCGGACATACTAGAAAGGGAGCATCTAGATCTAGAAAACTTTCTGGAGGAAGTAACTACCAAATGTGTGGATTCGCTACCTCAAGAGGAATTTAACAGAGTACAACAACTCTTCCTCTTGAGAACCTAGTAAAATGGTTAAGGGGTCAAAAGGAATCATGATAGTCAGGATAATGGAGGGGTCAAAACTATGGAGGCAATAGAGGCACACGCTCCTAAGAACCCATGAAGGAAAAAAGGAAGAAAAAGACAAAATGAGTTGTTGATAGAATGTGGTAAACTCATGATCAACTCAGGTAAGATGAAAGACCTAACCAGTTACTAATTTACAAATCTTTCTTAATGAAGCTTACAACATGGAATATTAGGGGTCTAGGAAGTAAAAGGAAACAACGAAATATCAGTAATAGAATGAAGGAGGAAAGACCAGATTTGGTATTTATATTGGAAACAAAATGTTATGTAGACAAAATAAGAGAAATTCATAGTAAGTGGCTTCTTAAGTATGGATATCTAGAAGTTAAAGTAGACAACACAATCGGAGGAATTCTTACACTGTGGAACCCTCAGAAACTTGGAATCCTAGATGTTGAAGCATCCAGGAACTACTTATTAGTGGTCATCCAACCTATGGAGAACAAGGAAGTTTATTTGATCGCAAATGTCTATGTTCCATAAAAGCTTGAGGATAAATTCAGGCTTCTAACATCTCTAGAGGAGCTAAGAGAAAGACATATGGGCATGCCATGGATTCTGGGAGGGGATTTTAATATGATCATATCTCTCTCAGAAAAAAATGTGGGACTAGATCTTTAGGCAAAGATTCCATAACTTTTTATAACTTCATTACCAACATGAGGCTAGTAGATACAGAAACCTACAATGGTATCTTCACCTGGAACAATAAGAGGGGAGGGGCTGCTCAAGTGGCCTCTAAGCTAGATAGATTCATTATCTCTGAGGATCTTATCCTCTCAGGCCTTGACATGGCTGCTATGATTCTCCCTTTTGGAGGCTTAGAACAATGGCCCATTCAATTAGAAGCGTCCTTTATAGGAACGCCAAGAAATAGACCTTTTAGATTTGAAAACATTTGGCTTACCCATCTGGACTTCTACAACAATATTGAAAAATGGTGGAAAGAAGATTTTAATGTTCAGGGTACTAAAATGTTCCTACTACAACGAAGGATAAAACACATCAAACTTACGCTGAAAAATTGGAATGAGAATGATTTTGGCAATATCTTTGAAGCAAAAAAATGTAGTTGAGGGTAAGCTACAGGAAATTAACCTAGAACTCATCTCTAAGGGATTCACATAGGAGGGTAAGAAGCATGCAAATTCACTTCAACAAGACTGGGAAGGCTTATGTAAGCAAAAGGAAATCTTATAGAAATAGAAATTGAGAGTCCAATGGTTAAAGGAAGGAGACAAGAACACAATGTTTTTTCACAAGTCCACTATGGATCATCGGTCTCATAACAAGATTCTAAAACTGAAAGATATGCAAGGAATACAGCTCAATACCAACAAAGAAATAGAATCTGCTCTGGTTCAATATTTCCAAGGCATAACAGAGGATCCCCTCATAGACAGATCACATTTCATCAAGGATTTCACAAAACACTTTCCTAGGCTTGTGACAAAAAAAGATAATTTTAATCTTAATAGGCCAGTGAATGAAGAGGAGGACTGCGAAGTCATCAAAGACATGAAGAATGGGAAAGCTCCTGGACCGGATGGTTTCAATGTTGACTTCTTCAAAGCATGCTGGAACATAGTTAAGCAGGATATTTTGGAGGTGGTAGAGGACTCAAGAAAAAACAAAACGGTTTTGAAGGTGGTCAACACCTCTTTCATAGCCTTAATCCCAAAGCAGGAAATTTCTATGACACCGGATAGATTCAAACCCATAGCATTATGCAATGTGGTGTACAAAATTATTTCCAAAATAATTGCAAACAGGATCAAGCCCCTTCTTCCAACTCTAATGTTTGAGGAGCAAACTGGATATGTGGAAGGTAGACAAATCCTAAACAATATCATTCAAGCTCACGAAGTGATCCACTCTTTATAAAGCAATAAGCAGATAGGCATGATCATGCAACTTGAACTTGAAAAGGCTTATGACAAGCTTAGTTGGGCATACATCAGGGAAGTTCTAAAAGCATATGGCTTTGACCATAATTGGATTAGATGGGTAATTGCCCTCGTTACCACCTCAAGCTTTGCAATACTGCTGAATGGCTCACCATCTGAAACCTTCAAGCCTACAACAAGTCTTAGACAAGGAGATCCAATCACCTTTCCTCTTTATTCTCATGATGGAAGGGCTAGGAAATGCAATCAAATCTGCCAAAGCAGAAGGAAAAATTTAGGGGCTCAAACTCACCATGAATAGAGATGCTTTGACCCATCAATAATTTGTGGATGACACCATGCTACAGGGTACACCTATGGTCAAGGAAGCTCTTGCTTTCAAACAAATTCTGAAATACTTTGCTATGGCTGCAAGTACTGAGGTAAGCCTTACCAAATAAATTTTTTTCTTTTTTAATACTGATATTTCTATGCAGAGAAACCTCACCAGAATTCTAGGTTTTCAAAGAGAAATTATACTCTCCAAAGATTTGGGAGTTCCTCTAATAGACAAAGATCTAAGCAAGATAGTTTGGGAGCCTGTTATTAATAGACTTCAGGACATAATTCAAAAATGGACAAACAGATCTTTGAATTTGGCAGGAAGACTAGTGCTTACCAAAGCCATCCTACAAACTGTTCCTATTTTCATGTTATCAACACTCCTAGCTCCTAAAGAATCTATGCAATGCATTAGAAATATTCAAAGAGATTTTATTTGGGGCAAAGGAGAAGAGAAAAACAAATGGGCTCTGGTAGCCTAGGAAAAGATATGTAAACCTAAGGCACATGGAGGTTTGGGATTTGATGACCCTGAAATCCTAAACAAAGTTTTGGGGGCAAAACTATGGTGGAGGTGGTTAAAGGAATCAGATGCCCCTTGGGCCAAGATTTGGAAACAGAAGTATGCAAACAATTAGCAAGAAAGGGAGCACATCACAATGTCTAGAATAATCAAAGGATCCCACATCTAGAACAAAGCTTGGGAGAACAGAGCTATTGTTAAAAAACATAGTTTTTGGGAAATTAGAGATGGAAACCTTGCTTGGTTTTGGGAAGATAATTGGCAATAGGAATCAAAACTTCTTAGAGAATATTTTGACAATCTCAAGTAGGATACCGATGACAAAGGGTTACACAGGGTAAATGACTTCTGGGAGTAGGACAGAAACGAAGGAAAATGGAGAGTATGGAGGAATCTGATTTACAATGAAGACTCTCCATTAAAGACCCAGGCATAAGCTCTTACAACTATCTTGGAACAAAGAAAGACTCTGATCTCAACATCTTCAGACCAACTATGATGGGGCAAATACAATGAAGGGAACTTTAACCTTAAAGAGGCCAAGTGAATATCCGTTTGACTTGACTTTACAAATCTTGATGTGGTTTGGAAGGACTTATGGAAGAATCAAATTTGGATGAAAATCAAACTATTCATGTGGTTGGTGCAACATAGAAAGATTCTAACTTGGGAAAACCTACAGACAAGAGGGGTTATTGGACCATCAAGATGCTAGCTTTACTATTTACAAGAAGAAACTATGGAATACCTTCTCAATTTGTGCCCGTTCACCTCCACTATGTGGAATTGGGTAGCTTCAATCTTCAGACATTCTGACAGGGACAATGGCAACATCAAAAGCACTCTAAGGAATTTGAGGAGTAATTTCTCCACAAATGAAATAATCAACAAAGCTTGGGAACTGGTTCTTGGCTTTCTCATTTGGGATGTATGGAAAGAGCGCAACAATAGAATCTTCAAGAGCAGGAGTGGTTCTACACAGAGCATTATGGATCAGATCAGAAGATAGATCAAAGAGACTGTAGGAAGCCTTAATAAAACCCCCCAAAGGACCAACCTCATGAACAAGACAGGAAGATTCTACTTCAGTTGGGCTTTCAAGGGCTCTTCCCCTAGGGATTAACCAAGAATATAAGCCATATATCAGCTAATAAGGATATCTGGCAATCCCCCACCCATGGTTTTATGAAGTGCAATATAAACGGGGCCTCAAAAGGAAACCCTGGCATTGTTGGGTATGGAGGAGTAACAAGAGATGACAAGGGTTTAATAAAAGTCATCTTTCACAGTCATCTGGGTAAAGCCACTAATAATGTGGTAGAGCTCATGGCCCTGGAGCAATGCCTAGAAATCCTAAAGGACGCAAACTTACATAATACCATTATTGAAGCTGATTCTAAACTGATAATCAACTCAGTCAAGAAAATTTGTAATGGCACGACTGCAAACAAAGTTTCAAAACACTAGAGATTACTACATGTCTATCAACTTATTCAATCCCACCTGTGCACCATGAGAACCCTTAGTTTCACTCATGTGCGAAGAACTTCCAACAAATTAGCGGACATAATGTCTAATGAAGGCGTTCTATGCACCAAAAATAACATAATATATGAATGGTCAGAGGTTCCTCAAGGTCAATTGAGGTATGAGTGTCACAAACAAACAACATTAGACAGGGAGAGCTGCCTGAACAGAGGAAATAATCAAGATGATGTATAAGTAGAGTGTTCAAAAGAAGGAGGTCAAGAGAAATTCTAGGGGTCTACTCTGGTTATCACGTTAGAAATGGACATGGTAATATCTATTTATAAGTTTCTCGGGTGGGAAAATTATTATAGAACAAGTCTTAAGGAAAACATTAATAGTTTCCTTCTTGTTTGGCGTCGAGATCCTCTTTAAAGAGTGGGAAGGTTAGTGTAATCATGGAAATGCAGTACATTTCGCAAGGCAAACGGCTCATAGGTTAACCTTCCTATCGGACCTGAAAGGCGATTGTGAATGGTCTCTATAAGGGCTTCGGATCCGTAGTTCGTGTTAACATTCGTGCTAATCACGAGCTTTGTAAGGATTCACCTGCATCTCGTGGATTTCGAGCGGTGAAATAGCCCGAGAGTTATCTCTTAGGGCGGACCCGATATGACTTTAGAGACGGTTTTGAAATCATTTCAGGTCCATCTAGTTGGTTAAACGGTGGGCTAGATGAGCTCCCAAAATCACCCATCAACCGTTGGATCTTTGGAAATAGATCATATAGTCGTTAGTGGTTGGTTAAGTGTCATGGGCCCTAGGCCCAGTTTTCAAGAATTTGGCTTGGCTTCTTAGGTTGGGTGGGGCCTATTTTTCTGGTGGTCCATAGTGTCATGGATTGTAATATATATTTGTAACATTTTTAGTCAATAATATAGAAGGAAATACTCTTGCCTAAGAAAAAAAATAAAATTAAAATAGACCATTTTTTAACTTATAAACAAAAAAAAAACAACAAAATT
>APFE030434645.1:0-20638 GCA_000404065.3 Pinus taeda | reverse complement strand
ATCACTAACAAAAAATAAAAATGTTCACACTTGATACATAAAGAAATTTAAAGTGTCAAAGATAAGCTCTCTAAAAAAATGTGTTGATGTTGCATCAACACTTTTCAAAATCAACATGAAAATCACTAACATTTAAAAAAATGTGTTGATGCCGCATCAACACTTTTCAAAATCAACATGAAAATAACTAACATTGAAAAAAAATGTTCATACTCAACACATAAGAAAATTTAAAGTGTCAAAAATATGCTCAAAAGAAAAGAGTATTCTCGCATGACCACTTTTCAAAATTGGGTGATTTTTTGCTACCTCAAAAAAATGGGTACTAGTTCACTTTCTTGTTTGACCGGTAACTATGTTTATTAAGCAAGATTGGTTTGAGTCGAAGCCCTGCCAAAGCCAAAGCTGAGTGGTGGGCTCCAATATTACAACAATAATGCTGCAACTCCTGGGACTCCCTTCTTTACTTTTATCAACCCAGTAGTTCGTAACAAACTTGGAAGCGACGGTGTTGTATGCACAAATACTAGCTCTTGCCACAGTTGTCACTTGGTCAGCTGGCACAAGTCCGCTAGGGGCTCAAGCCAACTTCTATGAGCTCTAAGAAGAAGCCTTTTAGCTGATGGATGGAAGCTAACTCGAAGGAAGCTAATCTGCTTGCGAAAAGAAACTGAAAAGCTGAAAGAAAGCGCAAACCCTAGCAAACCCTAATCTGACCAGCTAGTCCCGCTGATGCGAAAAAGAGGATGAAAGCTACTGAAAGAGATGCCATTACTTCTAGGAAGGTAAAATACATGTGTCTAAACTACCTCTATCTGAAGAAAACATCTTTTTGTATTTTTGAATAAGTTGTCAGAATTATCATACATAGGCTTTCATTATTCTTGACTGTGCAGAGGTGGATCGGCGAGAGGAAATGCTTGGAAGAGGTCGGGAAAGTTCAGAGAGGGCCTAAGGGGTCCCTAACACCCTTCCTGAGAGTTTCACAGAGTTTGGCTATAAAGAAACCTCATTTGTGAGCTTCTACAGGAAGTCTGCAGGGGTTCTATAGGATGTTCAGGAATTTCTTCAGGATGTTCAAACATTTCTATAGGATGTTCAAAAATGGGATGTTGGAGGATGGATGGGTGAGGAAAGATGAAGGAGTGGGTATGGAGGTAGGATAGGAGTTTGAAGTGGTCCAGGGACTGGTGGATGGAGTTGAGAGAAGATGTAGATGGCTGAATTTTTTCAAAGAGGGCTGAAGCAATGTTTGCACAAAAGGGTAGGGTTATGTGGCAAAATGACAAACGTGAGGTAAGAAACCGAGTTAGGGGATGGAACAGATGGGTTTGATGAATTTTGGGTGGATGAAGAAGTGGTATAGGTGCTCTGCAATGTATATTTCCAACTGAACCAATAAAGACTTGCAAGAAATCAAAGACCTAGTTATGCCAACCTAATCTTATCTAGCTAACAGTAAAGCGAATGAACAGAAGCTTTATTTGCAAAGAAACCATGTATATTAACTATGCAATGGAGCATTCAAATATCTGAACATGTAACCAACTTCTGCAAATGAAAATCGTACACTAGTGATTGCATGGCAAAGCAAAAATAGTGTTTTTGTTTGGGACAGCAAGGTTACTTTGATCCCAGCCCCTGATCCTATGAGGGAGAGGTGAAACCAATGGTGCTCGTTGGCCTTTTTCTGAAGCTTTTTCCCTGTTGATATCCTACCAACTTAATCTAAACATCAAAATCCTTTCTAACCATCAACAATGACCTAGTTAATCAACACAATTTAATCTACCTAACAAAAGTGTTTTTGCAAATGCATAAAGGAGAAATAACGATACATAAAGGAGGCCTTGGCTCTCAGGTTGGGCCCAACCCTAAGAGCTATGGCTCCTATAAAGAACTTAGAGCTGATACCAAATAGGACTGCTTGTCATTATAAAAAAATAGCCATCATATGAAAGTTATACCACAATGGCTACAAGAAAACGAGCTGAAAGTGACAGCATTATAGTG
Organism: Pinus taeda; assembly: GCA_000404065.3. Taxonomy (NCBI): domain Eukaryota; kingdom Viridiplantae; phylum Streptophyta; class Pinopsida; order Pinales; family Pinaceae; genus Pinus; species Pinus taeda. The sequence continues at coordinate 18,625 of APFE030434645.1, read as the reverse complement.
CAAAAATACAATAGTTCCAAAAGTAAACTACGAAGGCTGAGGCCTTCTTATTTATACATTACGAGGGGCCTAGTAGGCCTCCTAAATTCAAGGGACGTGGCTATCCCAACTGCTAGTAGACAGTCACTTTTCTCAAATATGCTTAGCTGCCTTTAGGATTCATTTTGGTGGCCTGTGAGCTCGGAGTTGAGGGTGGAGATCCCGAGTGTTATATGAGAATAATGTCCACATGGATGTTGGTATTCCCACTAAGATGGGTGGCTATCTTAGAAACAAAAAATCAAAGTCTACTATTGATTCCTTTTGTGAAAATAGATGAGAGGAGAACCAAGAGGGCCAACCTGAGTCTTGTGCTCGATTCCCTCTCCTTCTTGATAGAATTTTGCTGCTCGCTCTTTGTCTGCTCAGCTTCAAAAGGACCTGTAGAATCACAACAACATACTACTATGCAAGAAACAAGGATCTAAATTCACAAATAATGTAGGATTAGATGTACATTAACCATACACAAGCATATATAAACAAGTACACTAGAATATGGAAGGAAACAAGAATAGCTTTATTCAGATAAAAAGTAGCAAGAGGATTAAAACCATGAGTAGCTTTGACCCAGCATCATCCTCCAACTAAGAAGCCCTTCTTTCACCTCAAACAAAGCAAAATCACCCAACATTGTGAATTTACACCAGAATACCAATAGCACTTCTCTATAAGTTACAAAATTCTAGGCTCCGGATCTCTGTGAAGAGGGATCCATATATAGATGATTACAGAGAGGTGAGTCATCTTTAGGGATCTTGATTAGTGTCTTCTCTCTGATAGTTCCTGCTTCCACTTGGAGAATGAAGATCTCTTACTCATCCCTGGTCGAAAATGGAGTGGCAAGTGTCAGAGGGGAAGCTTCTGGAAGATTCCATGATCTTCCACCTCGCATTTTGGTCCCTTCCATTTGTCCATTCCCGACCATCGCACCCTACAAAGGAGAAAAATAGTATGCATCGCACCCTATACATTGGGAAGGTGATATGCATCGCACCCTCTATATCGAGCTTTCAGTATGGTCCATTTTTGACCATTTATGAGGACTTTTCAGTGGAGAACTTCTGGGAGATGATGTAATCCGTTGACCTTGTTCCTTTAGGCAGTGAAGCAACCCTTTTAGGGACTTAAGAGCCCTTAGTTTATGGAAATTTGTGATTGGGGTTGAAGTGCCCATGTCTATAACAGTTGCCCCCTAAAGCATGAGATTGTTAATCATTTTTTATGTAAGGTGAAATGCTTTACTACGAGGATCTGAAGTTTTTCTGAGATGGGAGGCAACCTGTAATAAGATACAATACAATACATTATATGACAACATTTTTTCATGATCTAGGTGAGGTGGGAATTCCCATGCTCAGCTTTATAAACTCATTTTCATGTACATAGGACAGACGATCGTCTGTGTGACAGACTGATGATATGGACACATCATCCCTTGATTTGGATGATCATCTATTTGGCAATGATGTACACTGGATGTTTTTATATTCCTGAATATATCGCAGCTCGGATGGATAAAACTAGATCTGGGGTCTTCAAACTCGGCCAATCTTCACTCGGAGTACAAGTCGATCCATGTGAAAATGTTTTGGAGTTGAACATGGAAAGACATCACCTGATTACCAGCTAATGATGTAAGCTGTTAACAGGCACGAGAGGAATCACCAATAATGAAAATGACCCTCAAGGTATTACAATACAATTTACATGGTGTGAAAAATGGACTTGGCATCGAACACCACACAAAATATCTCCGTTGAAGGTCATTGATGTAAACCTGTCGCCGAAAGTGAGAAACTTGCCATTGAGGCATGCAAGCTTCAAAGTACTGAAAGGGTTGTTCCTAAGTCAACTTCTTGGATAATGAGCTGATGTTGACAAGAAGTGACCCGTCGCAGGAGGGCCTTAATGAATCCCACATCAACGACACGAACAACAATATTTTGGACGTGGAAAAACAACTGACGATACAGGTCAGGTGGGGCCATGAAGGAATGAAGCATGAATGTATTGCAGTGGTGAGACTCAGGTTATTGTCTGAATGATTGTCTTGAACATATCGGTGACTTGATATGATTGGTAGTGTAACCCCATGAGATGGATGGTGTGATGGACAATGGTAAGACTAGTGAACGACAACCCAACCCGGCTGGATGCGGAAGGAGTTGTCATGTTCAAGAGGACTTGCTTCCAAAAAGTTTCTTCTTGTTCTTCCCAATTTCCCAGTCATTGCTGACCAATACCTCTTTATTTTTGTCAAGCTTGAGGAGGATAACATATGCTTGTTCTATAATCTGCCCTTCGAGCGAACTGTCGCTATATTTTAGTGAGCCTAGTGACAGTGAAACTCGTTCTCGTCCTGTTGGATGAGTTTGTCGCTATTAGTTTTAACGAGTTTAACGACAAATATAACTCGGCCTCAATCAATTTTCTTGTCCTGGGGGGAAAACCAACACTCAACGAGTGTTTGGAAAGATAGGTCTAAGGAATATGGCACCTCTTCAGATCCTTGGTCACATGTAGATTCTACAGACAAAGGAATCATTCAGCTAATGATGATAGAAGAGGCACCAAGGGAAGATCACCACCATCATTCCCATCTTCCGAATTACCATGAAGATTATTCCAGTGACCCTAATCATCCTTCAAATACTGTAAATATGGTGGATTATGAGGATAGTTCTTTTACTGTGTCAACCCCATTAAAAAATGAAATGACTCCCTTTCCAAATTGAGTCTTTGATTACGATATTTCAAAGATCTCGAAGGTAAACCTTCATTCCAACCACCGAGTTGAATGAAATGAAGATTGGGGGGCATGCACCTTGATTTGCGTTATTATGCTGGGGGCATGCAAACTCACGAGCAGTTTTAGCGCATAGTTCATGCTCGTTAAAAAATAAACATAAGTCATGAGCAAGTGTTTCTCCCCACGTTTAAGCTCATTAAAAAATGAGCAGGTAAATAACCATTGTGAATGCCTTATCGCCCACTTTTGAGCCTTGGTTGTGTTCTCGCCTTCACCTCCACTCTATTTTTAGCCAATCATTCACCCCCATATGATTGTTTACCCCTTCGAGAAACATCTGCGAAGAGTGATTCTGCTAGCCATCCTTGTAACACTGCCATGATTGGAAAATTCCAAATCTTACCCGGAATCAGCTGCTACCCGAAACTATCACTCGTTCCTTGAAAACGAGTCTTCTTTAAGCTCTTTTCACCTAACTCATAAAATATGAAAATATTGCCGAGCGATTGGTCTCTCTGGCTCGTTAAAAGGCATCGGAAGTGCTATCCCTCCTCTAGATTTTAATCATTTTGGACCTGAGGGATTATTACAAAAAAAGATCGAGCGCTTGTCTTGTTCGGCTCGTTAAAACTATCGAAATTTCATCCCTTTTGTATTATTTTACGCTTTTTTGGACTTAAGGGATTATACAATGAAAAAGAATAGTGTCCACACAGATGCTGCTATTCCCACTAAGATGGGTGGCTATCTTAGAAACAAACAATCAAACTATACTATTGATTCCTTTTATGAAAATAGATGAGAGGAGAATCAAGAGGGCCAACCTGAGTCTTGTGCTCGATTCCCTCTCCTTCTTGATAGAGTTTTGCTGCTCACTCTTTGTCTGCTCAGCTTCAAAAGGACCTGTAGAATCACAACAACATACTACTATGCACAAAACAAGGATCTAAATTCATAAATAATGCAGGATCAGATATACATTAACCATATACAAGCATATATAAACGAGTACACCAGAATATGGAAGGAAACAAGAATAGCTTTATTCATATAAAAAGTAGCAAGAGGATTACAACCATGAGTAGCTCTGACCCAGCATCATCCTCCAGCTAAGAAGCCCTTCTTTCACCTCAAGCAAAGCAAAACCACCCAACACTGTGAATGTACACCAGAATACCAACAACACTTCTCTATAGATTACAAAATTCCAGCCTGTGGATCTCTGTGATGAGGGATCCATATATAGATGATTACAGAGAGGTGAGTCATATTTTGGGATCTTGATTAGTGTCTTCTCTCTGATAGTTCCTGCTTCCACTTGGAGAATGAATATCTCTTACTCATCCCTGGTCGAAATGGAGTGGCAAGTGTTAGAGGGGAAGCTTCTGGAAGATTCCATGATCTTCCACCTCGCATTTTGGTCCCTGCCATTTTTCCATTCTCAACCATCGCATCCTACAGAGGAGAAAAATAGTATGCATCACACCCTATACATTGGGAAGGTGATATGCATCACACCCTCTACATGGAGCTTTTAGTATGGTCCAGTTTTGACCATTTATGAGCAGCTTTCAGTGGAGAACTTCTGGGAGATGATGTAATCAGTTGACCTTGTTCCTTTAGTTAGTGAATCAACCCTTTTAGGGACTTAAGGGCCCTCTGTTTATGGACATTTGTGATTGGAGTTGAAGTGCCCAAAAATGTCTATAATAGTTGCCCCCTAAAGCATGAGGTCGTTAATCATTTTTGATGTGGGGTGAAATGCTTTACGATGAGGATCTGAAGTTTTTTTGAGCTGGGAAGTGACATGTAATAAGATACAATACAATACATTATTTGACAACATTTTTTCATGATCTAGCTGAGGCGGGAATTCCCATGCTCAGCTTTATATACTCATTTCCATGTACATAGGAAAGACGATTGTCTGTGTGACAGACTGATGATATGGACACATCATCCTTTGATTTGGATGATCATCTGTTCGACAATGATGTGCAATGGATGTTTTTATATTCTTGAATATATCGCAGCCTGGATGGATGAAACTATATCCAAGGTCTTCAAACTCGGCCAATCTTCACTCAGAGTACAAGTCGATCCATGTGAAAAATGTTTTGGAGTTGAACATGGAAAGACATCGCCTGATTACCAGCTAATGATGTAAGCTGTTAACAGGTGCGAGAGGAATCACGAATAATGACAATGACCCTCAAGGTACTACAGTACAATTTACGTGGTGTGAAAATGGGACTTGGCGTCGAACACCACACAAAATTTCTCGGTCGAAGTTCATTGATGTAAACCTGTCGCCAAAAGTGAGAAACTTGCCATTGAGGCATGCAAGCTTCAAAGTACTGAAAGGGTAGTTCCTAAGTCAACTTTTTGGATAATGAGCTGATGTCGACAAGAAGCGACTCGTCGTAGGAGGGCCTTAATGAATCCCACATCAATGACATAGAATGAAGCAAATGATTTTGGAGGTGAAAACAAACTGACGATATAGGGTTTAGGGTGGCGGTCATGAAGGAATGAAGCATGAATGTATTGCAGTGGGTGAGACTCAGGTGAATTGTCTGAATGACTTCTCTTGAACATATTACCGACACTGATGATGGATTGGTAGCGTTAACCCCAGAGATGGATGGTGTGACGGACCAATGGTGAAGACCAGTGAATGGAACAACCCAACCCGGCATGGATGTGGAAGGAAAGTGTCATGTTCAAGAGCGACTTGCTACCAATAAAGTTTCTTCTTGTTTTCTTCCCAATTTTCCCCAGTCATTGCTGACCAGTACCTCTTTATTTTTGTCAAGCTTGAGGAGGATAACATATGCTTTTTCTATAATCCGCCCTTTGTGCGAACCTATCGCTATATTTTAGTGAGCCTAGCGACAGTGAAACTCGTTCTCGTCCTGTTGGATGAGTTTGTCGCTATGAGTTTAACGACAAAGATAACTCGGTCTCTTTCAATTTTAGAGAGTCTGAAAGAAATCGAAAGAAGAATCTGAAGATTCTTTTTCGTTGTACAATCCCTTAAGTTTGAAAAAGCATAAAATAATACAAAAGGGATGCATTTTCGATAGTTTTAACGAGCCGAACAAGACACGCGCTCGATCTTTTTGTGTAATAATCCCTCAGGTCCAAAAAGATTAAAATCTAGAGGAGGGATAGCACTTCCGATGCCTTTTAACAAGCCGGAGAGGCCAATCGCTCGGCAATCTTTTCATATTTTGCGAGTCAAGTGAAAAGAGCTTAAAGAAGACTTGTTTTCAAGGAACGAGTGATAGTTTCAGGTAGCAGCTGATTCCAGGTAAGGTTTGGAATTTTCCAATCACGATAGTGTTACAGGGATGGCTAGTAGAATCAATCTTCGCAGATGTTCCTCGAAGGGGTAAAAAATCATATGGGGGTGAATGATCAGCTAAAAATAGAGTGGAGGTGATGGCGAGAACACGACCAAGGCTCAAAAGCTGGCGATAAGGCATTCACAATGGCTATTTACCTGTTCATTTTTTAACGAGCTTAAACGCAGGGAGAAACACTTGCTCATGACTTATGTTTATTTTTTAACGAACCTGAACTATGTGCTAAAATTGCTCGTGGAGAGTTTATTTTTTAACGAGCTTGATCTCTGTGACAACATTGATCGCCATGATGGTCATTGATTTTTTGATTTACCCTTATCATTTTGTTCTTTCAAAGATAGTACTATCTGTTCATCTGCTTCATCAAACCGATTAGAAATGAAAACATATGTATGATAAATGAGTCAAAACACTAATAGTTTACTTGAATTACATGCATAGTAAATTAAAAGTGACTTTTTACCTCTCATTTTACCATTTCATTTGAATTTGGTTTGTTGGAGCTCTGGAGGTGCTTTTCTCCCCTGATTTTCACCAGCGGATTCCGAGAGATTCAGTGGACGATTCTCGACGCCGTTCGGACCAGGTAGGAGCTAAACTTGTGCTCTTTCATTACATGCCTTTCATTTTGGATTTTGAGTTCATTTCCCTATTCTAATGAGCCCCTGGGGTTTGAAGAACTCGCCCTAGGATCATCGCACCCTTCCTTAGTCGAAAGGTGCGATGCATACTGATGTCTCCACTGACTAGTCAGTATGCATCACTTCTAGAAAACTTGCTAGGGTGCGATGGGCGCAGGGAGGAAAATTTTTGCATGATTTCCTCATGAAATTTTTTCCCGTTTTCACCAAATGAAGATCCTGACTCTTCCATTGTTTGTTTTCCAGAGATTCATCGGAGGAAAATGGTTGTCACATGGCGAGAACGCGAGCATGAAGAAGAGGACGTTGTTGCTTTACATGATCCAGGCACAGTAGCTGCATTACGGAACTGTGGCTTGCTGAAGTTTTTCCGTATCTCGAGCATGAGGCAACAAATTAGTTTGTTACAGTATTTCATCAATGCTTGGGATCCTATCAACCAGGTATTCCAGATTAGGGGCAAATCGATCCCCTTGATAGTGGTGGACATCTATTTTCTGACTGGCTTGTTGAGGCATGGTGCCCCTCTCTCTTTATCAGGTTCCGCCCGTGGGGGCGAGTCTGTAAGGGAGTACCTTCACTGGCATTGCAGAGAGGGATCTCAGCCGAGTGCAGATGGCAAGATCAACATTCAAGATGTCACCGACCGGCCCTTACGGACCATCCTATTTGCTTTTGCTAGACTGGCTCGTAGTTCTACTCTCCATATAGCCAACATATCTTATATGCAGTATGCTTTGTAATGCCTTGAACCAAAGGTGTTCAATTTGTGTGATGAAGTACTTACGGTGATGATGGAACAGTTGACCAAGGTGAAGAGTGGTAGATCCAAGAACTTTGGTTATGGTTCTATTTTGACTGCTTTCATGTTGGAGTGAATCCCACTGATGCAACCACAATATATATCATTTGGCCTACCTCCTCCGACAGAACCACGGATGTAGAGATGGGTCGATCTCATGTCTCGGCATGCTAGCCAGTCCCATATTTCATTTTCTGAGACCTTCTTTGAGTGGTTTGACCGTCAGGAGATGGTCTATGCCAGGTTCCCATATGCTGGTATGGACTTCCGAGGTGATCCGGATTTGGTGCTGCCGGCTGGAGAGCAGTGGGGTGTCATGGGTAATTTTCTTCTGACCATATCTCTATTCATTGTTTTTTATAATGTTCTTATATTCTTATGATCAAGACTAATCAAAACTCATGTGCTCATGCATATGTTGGCCCAGTTCGACTAGCAGTGCGCCGTAGAGACCCAGCGGCTGCTCCAGCAGGAGAAGCGGTTGGGAGCGCTATCCTTCGCGACCTTGATGTGGCCGAGACTCTTTCGGCACTATAGGACCAGGTTGAGGGTCTTACCCTTGGAATCCCGGACGTGAGGACTAATGAGCTGCCTTTACGGTTGTAGCGACATACCACTGGAGTGCTGAGTCGATGGACTAGGCTCTTACGCATGATTGCACAGGCGGTGACTTAGTGTCCACACGGATGCTGCTATTCCCACTAAGATGGGTGGCTATCTTAGAAACAAACAATCAAAGTCTACTATTGATTCCTTTTGTGAAAATAGATGAGAGGAGAACCAAGAGGGCCAACCTGAGTCTTGCACTCGATTCCCTCTCCTTCTTGATAGAGTGTTGCTGCTCGCTCCTTGTCTGCTCAGCTTCAAAAGGACCTGTAGAATCTCAACAACATACTACTATGCAAGAAACAAGGATCTAAATTCACAAATAATGCAGGATTAGATGTACATTAACCATATACAAGCATATATAAACAAGTACACCAGAATATGGAAGGAAACAAGAATAGCTTTATTCAGATAAAAAGTAGCAAGAGGATTACAACCATGAGCAACTCTGACCCAACATCATCCTCCAGCTAAGAAGCCCTTCTTTCACCTCAAACAAAGCAAAATCACCCAACACTGTGAATGTACACCATAATACCAACAACACTTCTCTATAAGTTACAAAATTCCAGCCTCCGGATCTATGTGAAGAGGGATCCATATATAGATGATTATAGAGAGGTGAGTCATCTTTTGGGATCTTGATTAGTTTCTTCTCTCTGATAGTTGCTGCTTCCACTTGGAGAATGAAGATCTCTTACTCATCCCTGGTCGAAAATGGAGTGGCAAGTGTTAGAGGGGAAGCTTTTGGAGGATTCCATGATCTTCCACATCGCATTTTGGTTCCTGTCATTTGTCCATTCCTGACCATCGCACTCTACAGAGGTGCAAAATAGTGTGCATCACACCCTATACATTGGGAAGGTGATATGCATCGCACCCTCTGCATGGAGCTTTCAGTATGGTCCAGTTTTGACCATTTATGAGGAGTTTTCAGTGGAGAACTTCTGGGAGATGATGTAATCCGTTGACCTTGTTCCTTTAGGCAGTGAAGCAACCCTTTTAGGGACTTAAGAGCCCTTAGTTTATGGACATTTATGATTGGGGTTGAAGTGCCCAAAAATGTCTATAACACCAAGGAAGGGCCATTTAATGTCAAAGACAACCCCCCTATGAATCCTCACCTCAAGCTTGGCTGTCACCTAGCCCATGATTGCTTGGTTTTGCTCCAACATTTGTCCAAAAAACCTAAAATAACCACGTATTAGCCTCCTAGGTAGAGTGACCACCCTTATTCGTTCAAATGACATAAACATACTAAAAAACATGCATAATCTATGAAAAATGGAGGATTGAACAAGGACAATTAGGCAAAATGAGCCCAATAAGTTACCCAATTCAGGGCTCATCATCACCCCCCTACTAAATGGGTTGCTCATCCTCTGAGCAACTAGTTGAGCTCCTCATCCTTGATTGCCTTGATCACCTTCCTCACATCCCAGGCTTCTGAGGTAATATCTTCTTCACTGTCATGGAATCTGGCCTTCCTTTCCACCTCTTCCCACTGCCTATGCTCCTCCTCTTCTGTGCCTTCTTACAGTAGCCCCAAAAGAAAAGGTGAACTTAACTTGAGGCCTATCCAGTTTCCCTGAAGATTCTGCATGGACTTTTTGTAGAGAGGAACTCGTGCCAAGGCCTCCCTAATTCTAGTTGGGGTGTGGTATTCTCTGATTTTTAGGCTGTGGGACAATGTGTTCCACCTACGGGTGTAAGCATGAACACAGTTGTCCCCCAACAGTCGCTCCATGTCCTCAAAATGTGCTATGGCCTGAGCTTGACGATCCATGTAATCTAGCAGGGCCTAAGAGTTGTTTGCCAAGTGCTGGTGGGTAGATATTAATGCTGAGGGATCCCCTGGCTCTACTCTAGTCAGTAGTGGTTCCTGTAGTTCCCGGTCCATGACATTTCTGACCTCCATTGCTCTCTTTTCTTCATGGTTTAGCGACGAGGTCATGGCCATAAGTTGCATGTCCCCTAGTGCAGTGTTGGGGTCCAATGAGGTCATGTTGGGAAGGGCCAAATTGTGTAGGTAGAACTCTGATAGTTTGGCCTTGTCTTCTGACGAACTACTGTCACATAAAGCCATGAATTGTTGGGGGTTTTGGAATTGAGTGATACCTCTCTGTGCCAAAGTGTTTATCTGAAATTGCAGCCACTGATCCCTGAGGTATAGGACGTAGGATTTGGCCGGCTGCCTACACTACAGAGCTTCCATTGCCCAACTGGCCATGTAGGCCAGTTGGGCCTCCTTCTCTTGTATCTGCTGTTTTAGAGACTGTATCTCTAGGCCTGCTTGCAATTCGTTTTCCTGTAGCTGTCGATTTAGTGTCTCAATTTCAGCCTGCATTCCTTCATTTCTCTGCTGTTCTTCTATGGTATCTTTGGTTGTTGTGGCCTCCTCCTATTGCTTTTGTTCTCCTAAAAGGTGAGGCCTGTCTTCCTTCCTTTGTCCCTGCAACTGTAGCTACTGTCTAAGCAGCTCATTTTCTTCCCGTAGCTTAGCCTGCTGGTAGCTCTCCACATGTCGTACCCTTGCCAATTCTTTTTGGGCCTCCTTGAGCTTTTCCTTCAGAGGACCTATATCTGCCACACCCTTGGATTTAGCGATCTTCATCCAAGTGTGGGTCCTCACTCTTTCTTCCTCTAGTGCGAGGAAAAGTGGCACTGTGAATTTTTGGGGAATGATCTTCTCGGCCTCTAAGAAGTTATAGTAAGAGCCCAGGCTAGGCTGAGGGCTTGGTTCCACAATGGTATCAACCTTCTCTTCCTCCAGTGATGACTTGGCTGCTTCTTCCTCCATCTTTTTGGTCTCCTTTAGCCTAGCCAATGTTTCCTGTAGAACAGTCTTAGCATCCTATAGAGAGGCCTCTGAGTTCAACTTTTCCATCCTTTCTTTCCATGTGGATGTCTTCGGGCTTCCCCACTCATATGTGATGGATGTATTTTGTTTGTATTTTGTTTGGATTGGGTGTCTACAATTGTAATTGTTCCTTTGGACTGTTTCTCTTTTGGTCTACCAGTTTTTATCCTTGTGCTTCTTCTTGCCTTAAAATACATGGAAGGCTCCCTCTTCTGCTTTTCTTTTTTCTTTGGAGATGTGCTGAGGGTGGCCAGCATAGGTACTGCCTCCCTAGCTAGAATCTCAGGAGATTCTTCCTTCCTCGCCCTTTTTCCAACCTTCCTGTAGAAAGTCCTGTGCTGACTATTTTTTGGCTTCCTATAGAAGCAGTTTTTGGGCATCTTGTAGAAATGGTCTTCTGGCTTCCTGTAGAACTAGTTTGCATTGTTTTGGCCTACTTGGCTGGGGGTACCTTCTCCTTTAGTTTGGCTGTGGTTGCCTTGGGTGTGCCTTCACTTGCTTGGACTTTTTCAGTCCTTTCTGCCCTGCTCTGCAATCTCTTCTCCGTGGGTGTTTGTGTCATTTTTCCACCCACAGTTTTGGCCTCAGCAGCTTGGCCTTTCTCTTGTTTCTCTTTTTGTCCTTGCTTTGGTGGTCTGCCTGGGGTTTCCTGACCCTTAGCTTTCTTTTCTGCCTCATTGTGCTCCTTCTCCTCACTGCTGGAGGAAGTGAGTTCCTCGGCCAAAATTCAGATATCATCATCCTTAGACATATTGCGAAAAATCTCCCAGGAGAGAGGGATAGTATAGGTATGGAGTGCATCTTCTACTAGAAGCTTGATAAGCCCATGATGGGCCAGTTGGTCTGGTGTCCCTTCCTTCATTTTTGTGGCACACTCAATCAAGGATTGTAGGAGGAATTAGGGGATGCTTAACTTTTGTTCTGTGGGTAAATCCATCTTGTGCCTGAGTTCAGTTAGCAAACGGAAGCGATAACCGTATACAATACTGAACCGCCCCTCACAGGTAATATATTTCATAATTTGAAGGCTGGACTCGCTCCAAAATGGCTGTAGGCTGGCTCTCCGGACCCCATTCTTATCCTCTGAAAACTATTCCTCTGGTAGGAAGAATTCCTTTTTGGCCTTTTGGCCCAATTTCCTTTCCTCTTTATCCCAGGATATCCCCAATGGCAGATCAGTGACTCTGCTAATAAGTTGTGGGGTGAGCTTTAGGGTCAAACCTCTGAGATTTACAGTGGCTAGTGTCTTTGATTTAGGCTTCAGAGACCTTAGGAACTCCTCTATTATTTCATCATCATGATCTTGAATTTTGTCATAGAAGGTCATCCAATTTGCACGGGTAAATAGGTCTACCACCTCAGGAGTTTCTCGCAATTTCTTGAAATCCGAGGGTTCCTTTCGGATAAACCCTCCTTGCATGGTGAAAAATGCTCTGTTTTGGCTTGTGCTTTGATTAGAAGGGGAATTCTGTGTATGGTTTCCTCCTCAGAACGTTGAAGACAGTATCCTCAGGTCACTTTGTATCAATTCCCCGGTTTTAAAAACTCGACTGCCCATGTACAGAAGGAAGACTTTGGTTTCCCTAGACAGAGTGCAGAGCTCAATTTCCACCCCCAGCATACATATAACCATGTAAAATTCACACCTTTTTCACAGGTTAGCCTTGACAGTGTTTTAAATTTTCTATAGGAGGAATTTTCTTCAGGACCCGTGGAGAAAATCTTGGATGCAAACCAATGAAGAAATTTCATGCAACCATAAGTAAACTGCTATTTTGACTCATAGACAGACTTGCTTTTAATTTTCCTATTCCAGCACATTGAATTCACCACCTTTCAAAATATCATGCATGGGAATGGTGTGTTCGGGCCTACCTCTCTTCGAATTGCCAACTTCGACGTAGACAGTCCAGGTTTCTCTGCTATGTCAGGTTTCCTGTAGAGCTTCTTCTTGTAGAAAGATTTTTCGGCTTCTGGAGGATGTCACGGTGCTTCTGGACAAATCTGGGATGCGGAAGGACGTTGGAATGGGCCGAGAAGCTCAAGCTAACAAACTGCAGAGGAGGAGGATGCATACTCTGCTGCAAAATGGTTGCAAGTGCAAATGATAGCGGTTCATCGTGAGTTATTTGGCCGAGCAATTTGAATTACTACGCAATTCATGGCACGAGGGTGAGCTGTCCAGGCCGATCTGTTATCCAATGTCACGAACATCATTCTTCAGCGTGTCTCTGACCGCCAAATCCTTTCTCTACCATTAACCTCCGCCATTTCTGCCAAACTGTCGATCTCCTCGATTGGACACTTCCCACGTGTCCACTACCCGTCTCTTTGGCATAACCGGGCTCATTCGGATCCCACGAGGCCATCCGACTGGCTGTGGGTCGCCAGTTGACTATCCACTGAACTTGTTCAATCTGCACATTTCACAGTAATGCAAATTTCAGAGTATAGTCTATGCAATTCGACGAATAAGGTTAGACACTTACCTATGTGGCCATGGATGTGTTCTGCAGGCTTCAGGACGTGGAATGATGGATTTTCTCGCTGCTACTTCGTGCACGGGCACTAGAGCTCCTTTTTCATTGGCTGATGCTATATGCAAGACTTTGGGACCCAATCCTTTGTTTGTAATTGATGCATGCGCCGACTCCGTCTGATTTAAGCTGCTGGTGTCTCCATAGTATGTCCTCCAACCGAATCAGTTGCTACAGGATTCCTATAGGACATCCTGTAGCTGCTTCTCCTCCTGGAATGCATGCTGAAATGAGCAGGGTTGCATTCACGGATGAAGGGTCCTGATGGAGCCTTGACAGGTAGAGTGTGCGAGCCTCTGCATGCTTGATTTGTCACTTGGAGGAAAAAAAAAAAAATATGAGGAAACAGAACTCTTGTATGACTGTGCAGGAATACATAACCAGATTGTCGCAATGGTGGTGGAAGGAGATGAAACAAGTGGTGGATGGAAGAAAAGGGTGGCTGCATGCCCCATCAATAGATTTCAAGCTTTAAATCCCTCTCCAGAATCGATTCTGGCCTGCCCAAAGGCTCTACAGGATGTTTCCTGTAGAAATGCAGAACTTCATGTAGAAAGTCCTGAAACTTCCTGTAGGAGGTTGAACCTCGACCAAATTGTGTCCAAATCCTGAAAAAAGTGAGTGTCCATGGAGGGAGTGTCTGTGAGGATGCCTGGTAACTTGGTACGGAACCCTGTCCTTGTTTTGGGTGACCTTCTTTTCTGCACTGTATTCCTGCAACCTGCATAATTCTTCAGAGATTAAACCTGTTCTTTTTTTCCTTTTTTTCAATATTTTTTTTATTTATTTATTTATTTTTTTTTTGTTGGGAACAATGATTGTTTCAGATGTCTTTGTTTCAACTGGATGTATACCCCAGGAAGTTTTTACACCCCTCCATGCGGGGGGGACTTGTCCCACCTGTAGGGGTCCGTGGGGGCCAATCCCCCCTGGTTGGGGGGTCCAGGGGCCAGTGGTCCCTCGGCGGGGGCTCAGGGGCAGCGCCCCTGAAGCTAAAAACAGATGTAAATTTGCCTTGTAAAATTATAGTAATTTCTAGTCAATCTGGGTCGTTCATTAGGCGGATGATCTGCTAGTAGAACTTATGTTTAGTTTAGGGTTTTTTGTCCTGGAAGGCAACCCCTCTCTATGTATGAGGGTATTGTATTTGAGGCTGAAAAATAGATGTGTATTCTATGTGTGAGCGAGAAACAGAGAGGTGAGACTATGAGAGAAAACAGAGGATATTACAACGGATTTGCTGTAGGTTGTGTCTCTTCATTTTGCTGGATAATAGAAAGGAAGGACTGGCTGTTCGGGGTGGATGTAGCCCAAACTGGGTGAACCACCTATATCTGTGTCTCTCTTGTTTTATGCATTTTCTGTGTTTATATTTCTACAATATTTTATGTGTTCCATTGTTCTGTAATATATAATTTTCTAACAGACAGTCTAGGTTTCTCCGCTATGCCGAGTTTCCTGTAGATCTCCTTCCTGTAGAAACCTTTTCTGGCTTTTAGAGGACGTCACGGTGCTTTTGGACAAATCTGGGATGCGGAAGGACGTTGGAATGGGCCGAGAAGCTCGAGATAACAAACTATAGAGGAGGAGGATGCATAATCTGCTGCAGAACGGTTGCAAGTGAAAATGATAGCAGTTCATCGTGAGTCATTTGGCCGAGCAATTTGAATTACTACATAATTCATGGTGCGGGGCTGAGCTGTCCAGGCCGATTCGTTAGCCAACGTCACGGCCATCATTCTTCGGCATGTCTCTGACTGCCAAATCCTTTCTCTGCCATTAACCGCTGCCATTTCTACCAAACTGTCGATCTCCCCGACTGGACACTTCCCACGTGTCCACTGCCCGTCTCTTTGGCATAACCAGGATCGTTCAGATCCACTGCACGGGTAAATAGGTCTACCACCTCAGGAGTTTCTCGCAATTTCTTGGAATTCGAGGGTTCCTTTCACATAAACCCTCCTAGCATGGTGAAAAATGCTCTGTTTTGGCTTGTTCTTTGATCAGAAGGGGAATTTTTTGTATGGTTTCCTCCTTAGAACGTTGAAGACAGTATCCCTCAGGTCACTTTGTATCAATTCCCCGGTTTTAAAAACTCGACAGCCCGTGTATAGAAGGAAGACTTTGGTTTCCCTAGACAGAGTGCAGAGCTCAATTTCCACCCCCCAGCATACATATAACCATGTAAAATTCACACCTTTTTCACAGGTTAGCCCTAACAATGTTTTAACTTTTCTACAGGAGGAATTTTCTTCAGGACCCATGGAGAAAATCTTGGATGCAAACCAACGAAGAAATTTCATGCAACCACAAGTAAACTCCTATTTTGACTCACAAGCAGACTTGCTTTTAATTTTCCTACTCCAGCACATTGAATTCACCACCTTTCGAAATATCATGCATGGGAATGGTGTGTTGGGGCCTACCTCTCTTCGAATTTCCAACTTCGACGTAGACAGTCCAGGTTTCTCTACTATGTTGGGTTTCCTGTAGAGCTCCTTCCTATAGAAAGCTTTTCTGGCTTCTGGAGGACGTCATGGTGCTTCTGGAAAAATCTGGGATGCGGAAGGACGTTGGAATGGGCCGAGAGCTCGAGCTAACAAATTGCAGAGGAGGAGGATGCATACTCTGCTGCAAAACGGTTGCAAGTGCAAATGATAGCGGTTCATTGTGAGTTATTTGGCCGAGCAATTTGAATTACTACACAATTCATGGCGCGGGGGTGAGCTGTCCAGGCCGATCCGTTAGCCAACATCACGACCATCATTCTTCGGCGTGTATCTGACCGCCAAATCCTTTCTCTGCCATTAACCATTGCCATTTCTGCCAAACTATCGATGTCCCCGACTGGACACTTCCCACGTGTCCACTGCCCGTCTCTTTGGCATAACCAGGCTCATTCAGATCCTACGTGGCCATTCGACTAGCTGTGGGTGGCTAGTTGACAAGACACTGAACTTTTTCAATCTTCACATTTCACAGTAATGAAAATTTCAGAGTATAGTCTATGCAATTCGACGAATAAGGTTAGACACTTACCTGTGTGGCCGTGGACGTGTTCTGTAGGCTTCGGGACGTGGAATGATGGATTTGCTCACTGCTACTTCGTGCATGGGTGCTAGAGCTCCTTTTTCATTGGTTGATGCTGTATACAAGACTTCGGGACCCGACCCTTTGTTTGTAAATGCTGCATGCGCCAGCTCCGTCTGATTTGAGCTGTTGGTGTCTCCATAGTATGTGCTCCAGCCAAATCAGCTGCTACAGGATTCTTGTAGGACATCTTGTTGCTGCTTCTCCTCCCGGAATGCATGCTGAAATGAGCAGGGTTGCATTCACGGATGAAGGGTCCTGATGGAGCCTTGACATGTAGAGTGTGCGAGCCTCTGCATGCTTGATTTGTCACTTGGAGGAAAAAAAATAATTTTAATATGAGGAAACAGAACTCTTGTATGACTGTGTAGGAATACATAACCAGATTGTTGCAATGGCGGTGAAAGGAGATGAAACAAGTGGTGGATGGAAGAAAAGGGTGGATGCATGCCCCATCAATAGATTTCAAGCTTTAAATCCCTCTCCAGAATCAATTCTGGCCTGCCTAAAGGCTCTAGAGGATGTTTCCTATAGAAATGCAGAACTTCATGTAGAAAGTCCTGAAACTTCCTGTAGGAGGTTGAACCTCGAACAGATTGTGTCCAAATCTTGAAAAAAGTGAGTGTCCACGGAGGGAGTGTCCGTGAGGATGCCTGGTAACTTGGTACGGACCCCTGTCCTTGTTTTGGGCGACCTTCTTTTCTGCACTGTATTCCTGCAACCTGCAATAATTCTTCAGAGATTAAACTTGCTTCTTTTTTCCTTTATTTATTTTTTTGAGAGAGAGAGACAGCGGGGGCGCCTCCATGAGGTTTTCACCCCTACTATTTTCCTTGGGCACGTCAGAGAGGTTTTCACCCAAAGGTCTTTTTATTCAAATTCTTTGTTTTCTTAGAGACAACAGGGGCGCCTCCATGAGGTTTTCACCCCTACTATCTGCCCTAGGCACCTCAGAGAGGTTTTCGTCCAGGGATCTTTTTATTCCCTTTTTATTTTTATTAAAATTTTTTTTCTTGATGATCAAGGTGTGGCCGGAACAGAGGCAAAACCATTCTCTATTACCAGCACTGATTTTTCCACAGTTTCAATGAACTCTTGCCTCGAAAGGGGTTTCTTGTAGATCTTCCGTCGATGCCCATTGACGAGCATGGGGATGGCTTCTTCGTCAATGGCCCTGATAAGGGATGAACCATTGTCATTGCATGTCTCCACTGTATATGGTCATAGCCATCTTGTCCTTAGCTTCCCTTTGAAATCTTTGTGTCTGGAGTCATACAGCAGTGCCCAATCTCTCGGCTGGAATTGCTTTTAATTAAGGTGCCGGCCATGCCATATCTTCCTCTGAAGTTGAACCACTTCTGAGTGGAGGAGGGCCTGCATTCTGTGTTCATCTAACCCATTCAGCTGCAATAACCTTTCACGTTGAGCATGGCTGAGATCTAGGTCCAGCTGAGCTGCCATCCTCAATGTGTTGTACTCAAACTCTATTGACAACATAACTTTCTTCCCGTAGACCAGCTCATAAGGTGTGAAATTGGTTGTGGTCTTCCAAGTGGTGTTGTAGGCCCAAGTGGTCTCAACCAGGCGATCTGCCCAATCCTTTCTGCTTCTGCTCACCACCTTAGTCAAAATCCCTTCTAATGCTCTATTAGTGACTTCCACCTGCCCATTTTCTTGAGGATGATATGGAGTGGAAGTCCTATGCTTGATCTTTTGATGAGCGAGCAAGTCTTCAATTAAGTTAGAGGTGAACTGGCTTCCTTGATTTGTGACTAACTCTCTTGGGTAGCCAAATTTGTAGAAGATATTTTCTCTTAAAAACTCAACCACCTTTTCTTCTGTCGCTACTTTGATTGCCTTTGTTTCTGCCCACTTTGTCAGGTAGTCAGTGCACACAATGATGTAAGACCTTTTCTTTGAAGGAGGG
>APFE030434613.1:0-12040 GCA_000404065.3 Pinus taeda | reverse complement strand
CATGGCTAGTGCCTCTGAACCAAAACTTAAAGGTAGTCAACACTTTCCTTCCTGGATGTGCTTGTCCTCCTGTTGAAAACTATCTTCCCTAAATTCATTCATAACTTCTGCTGAGAAGGTTACAGAAGGTAGTTGAACATATCTTCCTTGATCATTGATTCAAGGTGGCTCAAACAAATGTGAGATTACATCTTCTTCATAGAAATTTACATTTGTACCAATTACAGTATTTTTTATTAACATATTTTCAAAAACAACATAAACTCTTGCTTAATCAAAGAAACATATTCCACATCATGTGAATTATCATCGTGTCTTCACATCTTGTATACAAATGATTGATTGAATAATAAGCCGACAAAAACATGCCTTTTCAAAACAAAAGGAACTTAATGATTCTTTTTCAAAGTAGAAAGAATTCCACCTCTAGTGAAACACTTCATTATTATCCCCTTTTCTCAATCTTGGAGACAAAATCAACTTTTTCCAAGTCAATATGACATTACATGCATGTTTGAAACAAAGCAATCAACCATCAAGTCAATTACCCATACATGTTTCAAATACAAGGAAATCATCAACATCCCTGTGTTCATACATACTATTCTCATGTATGTATTCCATTCTTCAACTTTCTCTTAAGCACAATAAATAGTACAAAATCCTCAATCATATGTACATGTACTTACAAACATGAAATGAATATAATTTTGCTACAATAAAACGAGTCTCATACTTAACTTTTTCCATTCACCTTTTTGGTAAAACCCTCCAACTTGCATTCCATTAGCAAAGAAATGCATCAAATCAAAAGGCATGCAACCTTAATTGGATAAGAACTCTAACCATTTCTTACCAATCCACATCAAAGGTGCTTCATTTTTCTGCACATTGACATCAACATGTGAATCATCCTGCAACACATCAATTATGGAAAATTCCATTCCATTCTTTCCATTTTCTCTTTCCACCTTCTTCAAATTTCGTGGAAGCATTGTTGGATTCAGAGTCCAACACTTTGCAGTAATATTTCCTTGCTTATGGTAGTAAGTGCAACACATGTGCATCTTCTTGACAACATGATTTTCCTTGTCCAATGGACATTTGGCTTCTTTCCTCCTTTTCTTCAAAAGTTTCATGTATGTGGCCATTCTTTTCCAACATCTAGAAACATTATGGTTATCCAAACCACAAAAGAAACATGCAATTTTTTTCCAAGGCTTATGTGGAAATTTAGCATGCTTTACATAATCAAAATAAATATGATTGAAATCAGATTTATACCTTTCTCTTTCACCTTTGTTACCTTCATGAGGAGGTGAATCGAATGAAGAAGTGGCTCACTTTGGAACACCATCAATCTCTTCAATTATTTTAGAGCTTTCACAACTCTCTTGTTCAAATTCATGTTTATGAACACCTTCTTTTTGCAAATTATGTTTCAAATTATTGCATTCCCCAAGAATATAATCTTTACAAACTTGAGGTAGAGAACCTGAAATGAAACTCCTTCTAGGAACTGTTTCACTTGCCTTCATGGTTTCTTTGGAACTTTATCCATAAGATTGTCCATAGCCAAGACCCAAATACTTAGGCCTTTCCTCAACCATTATTGGCTCAACAATGCCTTATGCATGTTTGCCCAATCCTTTTCCTTCATATCCCATTTTTTACATCAACTTGGGCCCTATGCCTCTTGTATGTTTTTCAAAAGAACCAAAATAAACATTCTTAGAGGAAATTGAAGACAAACTATGATTGTTTACCTCTTCTTCAAGATCATACTTGACTAAGGCTTCTTTGGAAAAAAGGAGATGTGTCTTCATCTCATGCATCCTTTCTAGGTTCATATTTTAAATATAAAGTTGGGTCTCCATTTCCTGCAATTTGTCAAAAAGCAACTGCTTCTCTTACTTCATGGAATTCAACTGCTCATGAAGTTTGGTGCTCTTCCTTTCATCCTCATACATTTCTCTCACAATATCCATCGTGATGAACAATTCTTACTTCATGTCTTCATCAAAGAATCTCGTGAAGGGGGAAGATTTTGAGAACTCACTTGTAGAAGTTGTCATTATAGAAATGAACAAAAGAACTTCAACAATTCACAAAGAGCTTATTCAAGCTACCTTTTGCAAACAAGCCTCTTGTGCTTCAAGGATTGCCTTGAGGTCCTTGGGATAAGGAGAATGCCTTCAGCCCTTCTTCCTTCTTTTCCTTCCTAGACTTAGCTATCAGTAGCTTTCCCTTCACTTTTGCAAACTCAAATAATAGTCAGTTTACAACCAATCAAATAGTCAGATCCTTTGTACTGATTAAACACCTTTCAAGTCAAACAAGAAATCTATTGCTCTGTCATTCAAGTAGCTAGCTATGATACCACCTAATCTAAAATGAGGGTTTAACATCTTGTTATACTTACAATAACCTCCCAATCCAAAGCTTAACAAATATATGATCTAGCTTATATTGACAATTATAGAATTAAGTACTTGAAATAGGTGTATGTCTTTGTTTTAACTGTTTAATTGCTTATTTGCTTATGCTGCTATTAAACACACATAACAGTAAATGCAACAAATAAGAAACAAACAAAAAATTTATTCTAGGAGTTCACCCTAATATCATGGGCTACGTCTCCTTGAGCTCTTGTAAACTTGACTTGGCTCTTTGGGATTATGCTAAATCTTCTTTTACAAGTTCCACACTTAACTCCAAAGGTTACTAAACTAAACCAATGGGCTTAGAATACCATCTATATCCCTGGTTGTCCTCACTTTGCAAATAGATATAAGCTTCCTTGGACTTGATTCTTTCAATCAGTGCTCTAAGTTATCTTGGGCTTCTT
This sequence comes from Pinus taeda, assembly GCA_000404065.3. NCBI lineage: Eukaryota > Viridiplantae > Streptophyta > Pinopsida > Pinales > Pinaceae > Pinus > Pinus taeda. The sequence goes on along the minus strand of APFE030434613.1, from coordinate 9,192 downwards.
GATGGCACTAACTCCCTCATAATTCTTCAATTGTCTCTGGAACTTCTTCTGCTGTCTCCAGCACATATCAGACACCTACAATAGACTGATCATTTGATTTTTTTTTTTTTTTGAAACTTCCCTATAGTTTCTTGGCCCTTTGAAGTCTTCATATGCTTCTGTAAATCCCTGCAATGGATTCAGAAGGTCCTTTACAGTCATAATTAACTATTGGATCACTGGAATGAGTATTGGTAGCTCCTACAACTACCTCCAACCTCTGGTGGCTTCTGAGCTCCAAATCAATCTTCCTGGATGAAATTCTCCATGAATATGACTTCCTCGACTTCTTTGGACTATCCCATCGGCCTCAGAAGGCTCTAATTAGCCTAGCAAGCCTCTTGTTCCACTCTCTATGAGTTTCTCTATTTCTCAGGCTCTGCCTCTGTCTCTCGGGCTCTGCCTCTATTTTCTCTGGACTCTACCTTCTCTCCATTAAAACTACTCTTTGAGTGATTTTATGTGATATCTCCACCAATATTGGCGATTTCACCTGACTCTAACTAAACTTAGCATATCCGCTAAACTTTAGCCACTCCTTCAGGCTGATTGTCGAAGGTAGCTATTAGCGTAACTGTTGGGTGCAAATATGTGTGGTATAATCCCGACGGTTAGGGATAATCCTCCATAGAGATTATGATCAGGTTAACTCTCAACCGTCGATCTATCCTGTCCATCCAATGGCTATCGCATCATCCACTCACCAACTTGCCTAGACGATCTCCACCGTTAACATGACCCCGCTCAATCCAACGGACATCGCACAATCTCACGCAGATTTCTACACGATTGATATCAAATCGAAGGCGCACGAGAAAATCAGTTTTTCCTGCTACGTGTGGACCACTGAGTCGAATCATGTGCTTTTGTTAAATTACCGCTTCCAACCTTTCACCCACGCAAGAAACCGTTTACTGCTTGGCCGAATACTGCCCATGTGCTTAATCTATATTTAATAAAAAGGTGCCTAATAAAGTTTTTAGTGCTTAAAGCCAATATTACCCTTTTTAACACTAATGCATGTAGAGGAAGCTTAATAAAGGTCTTATCGCTTGAATCCAATATTAACCTTTTAACCTTTTAACTAGCGGTCATGTGAACTGCAACTGCATGTACATTGTTTGCATCATTATTCTTAACTGCACTTAAGCTCCTTGATCAATATCTGAAGATGACTTCCTCATCTTCTCTAGACTATCCGATTGGCTTCATAAGCCTCTAATTAGCCTAGCGAGCCTCTTGTTCCACTCTCTCTGAGTTTCTCTATTTCTCGGGCTTTGCCTCTGTCTCTCGGGCTCTACCTCTGTCTCTCGAGCTCTGCCTCTGTTTTCTCTATACTGTGCCTTCTCTCCATTAAAACTGCTCTTTGAGTGCTTTTATGTGATATCTCCACCAATATTGGTGACTTCACCTGACTCCAACTAAACTTAGCATATCCGCTAAACTTTAGCCACTCCTCGAGGTTGACTGTCGGAGGTAGCCGTTAGCGTAACTGTTGGGTGCACATATGTGGGGTATAATCCTGGTGGTTAGGGATAATCCTCAATAGAGCTTTTGATCAGGTTAACTCTCAACCATCGATCTATCCTGTCCATCCAACGGCTATCGCATTATCCACTCAACAACTTGCCCGGAAATCTCCACCGTTAATGTGACCCTACTTGATCCAACGGACATCACACAATCTCACGCAGATTTCTACACGGCCGATATCAAATTGAGGGTGCGCGAGAAAATCAATTTTTCCCTGCTACGTGTCAAACGCTGAGTGGAATCACGTGCTTTTGGTAAATTACCGCTTCCAACCGTTTGCCCGCGCAAGAAATTCTTTACTGCTTGGCCGAATACTGCCCATGTGCTTAATTTATATTTTAAGAAAAAGGCGCTTAATAAAGGTTTTAGCGCTTAAAGCCAATATAACCCTTTTTAATGCTAATACACATAGAGGAAGCTTAATAAAGGTTTTATCGCTTAAAGCCAATATTAACCTTTTAATTGGCGGTCATGTGAACTGCAACCACATGTACATTGTTTGCATCATTATTCTTAACTGCGCTTAACCTCCTTGATCAATATCTAAAGATGACTTCCTCATCTTCTCTGGACTATCCCATCGGCTTCAGAAGCCTCTAATTAGCCTAGCAAGCCTCTTGTTCCACTCTCTTTGAGTTTCTCTGTTTCTCGGGCTTTGCCTCTATCTCTCGGGCTCTGCCTCTGTCTCTCGGGCTATGCCTCTGTTTTCTCTGGACTCCACCTTCTCTCCATTAAAACTACTCTTTGAGTGCTTTTATGTGATATCTCCACCAATATTGGTGACTACACCTGACTCCAACTAAACTTCGCATATCCGCTAAACTTTAGCCACTCTGCCAGGTTGACCATCGAAGGTAGCCGTTAGCGTAATTGTTGAGCTCACATATGTGTGGTATAATCCTGACGGTCAGGGATAATCCTCCATAGAGCTTGTGATCAGGTTAACTCTCAACCGTCGATCTATCCCATCCATCCAATGGCTGCCGCGTCGTCTGCTCGCCAACTTACCCGGACGATATCCACCATTAACGTAACCCGCTTGATCCAACGGACATTGCGCAATCTCGCACAGATTTCTGCACGACCGATATCAAATTGAGGGCACGCGAGAAAAGTAGTTTTTCCCTGCTATGTGTCAACCGCTGAGTGGAATTGCGTGCTTTTGGTAAATTACCTCTTCCAGCCTTTTGCCTATGCGAGAAACCATTTACCGCTTGGCTGAATATTGCCCACGTGCTTAATTTATATTTTAAAAAAAGGGCGCTTAATAAGGTTTTAGCACTTAAAGCCAATATTACTCTTTTTAACACCAATACACGTAGAGGAAGCTTAATAAAGGTTTCATCGCTTAAAGCCAATATTAACCTTTTAACTAGCGGTCATGTGAACTGCAACTGCATGTACACTGTTTGCATCATTATTCTTAACTGCAGTTAAGGTGATCAATATCTGATCGACCATGAGTTGTATAAAATAATTAATTATGAGTTGTATAAAATAATTAATTAGACATTTGTTTTCCATTTCTATTCATAACCAACTCATGATCAAAAGTAAGTCTTTGTTATTATTACTATTGTCATGTGATGATGAACCATATTTCCTATTTCTAATTCTATTTCAAAAAAATAAATTTAAATTATTTTGAAATTTTTACGCCGTAAGGCGTTTCCCTCTGAAATAAACTCTCCTCTCTGCTTATCTGTCATCTTGTAAGCCACACGATTATGTGTTAGACGATTGAAACAATTTCGGCCATTGATTAAAAGGGTTGCCCAAACGATTTGGGCATTTCATTTGGCACCGCGTCGAATAGTTCATCCACGCACTATGTGTTAAAGTGTCGCATCCTCTGGCTCCGAAACCCCTCGCTGGAAGAAACGAATCTTTGGGCTTATTCTCAGTGCAACCTCTCTTGAATCTTTCATCCATTTGGAAAGGCACAGACGAGCTCGCCTTCGAAGATCCATGGTTCCAGTCCCTCTCCGTCGCAGATTCGCTCCAGTTGGTTCATTTAGGCGAGGGCAGCGATCTGTTCATAATGTTTATAAGAATCTGCACTCTGATTTTGATGCAGGGGCTATGAAGCCTGACACCCGTTCACGTCTATTGAGAGATTCACGGGACTTGTTGGGTTTATTCATGGCGAGGACAAGGAATGGATTTTGGGGGCAAGTGATGTGAAGAGAAATGCCAGCAAGATCATGAAGTTCGCATCCAAATATGCCCTGCATTATGGTTTTCCATCATCCAAAAATGTGGCAGATCTGGTGTTACAGTTGTCACTCCAACTAGCAGAGATCTAGGTGTTTAGATGCATTTCTGTTCAGATTTTCAGTGCATAACTGAATGTAATCGTTGTGTATAAGAGCGGAGCCTGCATCAGTCTAAGGGTGAGATAAAAAGTGTGTTCAGAGGAGATCTAGTATTCAAGGGCAATCCCATTGTTTGGGTCTGTGTGCCACAATAGGGATTAGAAAAGGAGCTACTAAATAAAGGCATTGTATTTATGATGCAGTAAACTATTTTTGATGAATTTATTCTCTGCTGGAATCAGGTGTCAGATCTCTGTCGACTCTTCCTTTAGAATTAGGTGTCAGATCTCTCTCGATTCTTCCTTTATAATGTTGTGATGGACAATATATTTTTCTCTGCGACTTGTTAACCCGTTTTTCAGATGTGGGGAAACTTTACTTTCACTGTTATGTGAGACAGAAAACAATGTAGACATAAACTATTTTTCATGAATTTGTGATCTGCTAGAATTAGGTGTCAGATCTCTCTTGATTCTTCCTTTATAATATTGTGATGGACAATGTCTTTTCTGTGTGATTTGTTGACCCTCTTTTCAGATATTGGAAACTTTACTTTCATTGCTCTGCGAGACAAAACAGTGACTACAAAAATTTATAGTCTGCCCTTGTATGGACCTGAGTAACCAAGAATATTTTGATGAACTTCTGATCTGCTAGAAATAGGTGTAAAATCCATCTTGATTCCTCTATAATGTTCTAATGGACAATGTATTTTTCTGTGATTTGTTAAATCCCTTTCCAGATCTTGGAAAGCATGATCTGCTAGAATTAGGTGTCAGATCTCTCTTGATTCTTCCTTTATAATGTGGATGGACAATGCATTTTCTCTGACATTTGTTTGCGATGGACCATGCATTTTCTCTGATTTGTTGACCATCTTTTCAGATATTGGGAAACTTTACTTGCATTGATTTGCGAGACAAAACAGTGACTACATAAATTTATAGTCTGCCCTTGTATAGGTCTGAGTAACCAAGAATATTTTGATGAATTTCTGATCCGCTTGAATTAGGCGTAAATTCCATCTTGATTCCTCCTTTATAATGTTCTAATGGACAATGTATTTTACTGCGATTTGTTAACCCTCTTTCCAGATCTTGGAGAGCTTTATTGTCACTGTTCTGTGAGTCAGAGAACAGATGCTCTAAATCAATTTGTGAACTACCCTTGTATAGACCTCAGCAACTGAGTGTTTTGCAAACTAAAGGTGCCTACATCAGATTTGAAGGGAGCGGATGGAGAACCCATTGTATTCCTATTCAAGCTATATCTGCCCCTTCCGCCCCCAACCCTGTCAAAGCTGCCATTCCCTTTTTTTGCCCATTGACACTTCCATGAGCCTAAGCATTTGGAATAAATCAAAGATAGTGTCTCTGCACATATAGTTTGAACGTTCTCTGAATGCGTGGCAAATGGCAAAGTGGGAGAAGATCATGGCAAATGACAAGGCTGGGCAGTATCCACAAGTAGTATTCGTATGGCTGTTGAGGTTTGGCATTATTTCCAAATTCTCTTTGGAAGCGAATCCAATCTGGGCCTTGGCAGTTGAGGTTTGCTATTATATCAATTTTTTTTTTTTTAAAGAGAATTCAATCTGGCCCAAGGTTTTGACACCATGTTGAAATTTACTATAACATTAAATTTCTGTTTATACCATATTGAAGTTTGCTATAATACCAAAATTCTCTTTAAAGAAAATCAAATCTGGACCAAGGCTACGAAAACCCACATACATTGTAATCCCAAATCTAAACCAAACCTACCAAAACCCAGTATTGCAAACCCAAATCTGGGCTAAAAGCTACCAAAACCCACATGTATTAATAAATTTCCTAACTCTTATTATTAAGTGATTATTATTAAGTGAAGTAGTAAATTTCCAAAGCCTTATTATTATCTTAGGTCACTAGTCCCATATTCTCAAAGTGGCAGTTAGTCCAAATTGATGGATTCCCAGAGGTGCTGCAGTTAACCTACAATTGCTCCATAAATATCAGGGGTACTCCATAAAAATTAGGGGTACTCATCTCGGATAACTCCTATCGCAGAGGTTTCAGAATTTGAAGAATTGAAATTTGTTGAGATAGTTTAATTCATTGGTGGAAACGTGATTCTATTCAAAGCTTCCATTATCATCCAAAGTTATAGTTTCAAAATACAGAGGTTGCAGTTTCGTCTGGCATAGAATTTCACAGGGAAATTTAAGCCATTTTCTTATCAAAATATAAAAAGAAAGAAACATCAATACCCCCCTACCCACGAATTTCAATATTAGCGGTCAAATGTCTGGGGATCTCGAACAACAAAGGACCGACTTTCGCTGCCCCGTTTATACAGGCCTTCGGCCTATGTAAATACATTATACAAAGTCATTACTGTCACAAGATATGCATTCATGAACAGATCATAATTGATTTCTGAAGGAGGTCATCGATTATTGTCTTTCAGTCGACCATTAAATATATAGAAAAAATTCCAGTTCCCCTTATTTTTTTTTCTCAGATTTTGAAACACAATTCCAGTTTAAGCTTGATATTCTGCACACCAACTATTACGTGCCTCTATTTACCTACATTTCATTTACAGTGTGGTTCCTATTAAATTCGATTGATTTTCACAGTGATTGTAGCTGAGTATCTAATGTTCTCCGTAGCCCTCTTATTTACTCTTCAATTTCCTCCAGATTCAACATGAGGATCTTTTGTTTCCATTGGACTTTTTAACCTCTGGGCCATTCCTTTCTCTGAGAGTGAAAATGGTCAGTATTGCTCTGGTTTCCTACGGTGAAGCATCTATCTCCTGTCACTCACTGATAGTAAGCCCTTTGTCTAGCAGGAAAAATATAAACACGGTCTGATTATTGCACGATTTACTTACAATGTGATAATGTCTGAAAGTTAAACATGGTCATATGTGCAATATCTAACTTCTCTTGAAACGTGAACCGTCATGAACACTGTGAAGGCATTAGCATGAATGTTAAGGTCTTGTACAATTCTCCTCCATCAAAGCTCTTTTTTTCTCTCCTTATTTATGGTCTCTCCTTGTAAGCTTGCTACCTGATGAGTCACTTAGGAAAACAGATTACAGTGTTGTTTCAGACTTGCTACCTGATGAATCACCTAGGAAAACAGAGCTTGGTCCTTGATGAATCACCTAGGAAAACTTAACATACTATTGTTTCAGACTTGACTCACCAAGGAAGCTGTTAATCTCTCTTGTTATCACTTGCTAAACCCACTGCCTATGTACACTGTACTTGGATACCAGGAACTAGAAGCTCAATCACAAAGAGTTTCAGTCTTCAAGTAAATCAGCATGTGATTATGATATGTTCCCTGCAAGCTCTGTCAATTATGATCCCTGATTTCCTACTGCAACGGCTGAAGATGCCTCCACAAACCTAATTGAAGCCTCAATTATTGAAAAATCTATAAAACTTCCACGGGGCCGAACTTGACCACAGAATCTAAGTTCCAAAAGCCATATTGCACCGTACATCAAATAGATGAACTAAGTATCAACAATAGAGCTCTTCAATCCTTAGAGACTTAAAGCATTGGTAGTCATTAGATGTCTGGCCGAATGCCAACTGTGTCTAGAAACTACAAGCACCTAGGGAGCTCCTTAAATCAAAGGAATTCAATGCAATGTACTTTTATTTCACTTACATGATAATCAATAAATTTTATTGTTGAAGAATCATGTAAGTCCCTTATGTCACAATCTTATGTTGTGGACCTGATTTTTAAATTTTATCCTTTATCTCTCTGTATAACAACTCAAATGGAGATAGTTAACAACTCTGCTCTTGATGTTGCCATTTTCAAGAACTCCTGCAGACCCACACATGTTCTAGAATTTTTCCAATATGCTGGTTATCTATTAACTGTAGGCAGAGTTTGCCCTTGATGTTGCCATTGTCAAGAACTCCTGCAGACCCACACATGTTCTAGAATTTATCCAATATGCGGGTTATCTATTAACTTTTGGCAGATAAAATATTTGAGTTGTATTGTTTTTATGTGACAAACCCAGTATTTTTGTTTTCTAATCATAATGTTGAAACTAACTCGTGTGATAATCTTTATGGCCAAGAATAATGCTCACAACTGATGCTGAAGGAAACATTATGATCAGATTACATATTAACAAGAGAAGATGGTTTACCTATTATTGACTATAGTAGAAAGTATCCATTGCAATTACAAACTAGCTACAAGTGAGTATTTGCCTTCTAGTCTTCAATTAACACAGAATGTTTTACCTCAGCTTTTGCTTTGAGATATGGAAAGGATCCATTTTGAAATATGGAAACGATCCATTTCAGTGTTCTCCATGAAAACATTGTATATTTCTTTGCAACAACAAATTTTATTCATTTTATATATCTTTAAAAAAGAAACAGTCAGAAAGCTATCAGGAATGATACTAGCCTGTCATAAGATTTAACATCGTTAATCTTTAAAAGTTATTCGGGGTTTGTATTACTTAATTATTTTACACATCATTAAGAACCCTGATGAGAATGTCAAAAGCAATAACACATTACTTTATTTTCCAGGTCATCAACAAAATCTCAAAAAACAATTATACATTACTCTTTTCAACCAAATAAATTCATTTGGCCAATTTATTAGATTGAAAGTTACAGCTGAATATTAAATGAAAATCATTTTATTTATAAATATTAAAATAAATACATATTTTTATATCATTTACTTCATAGATAAGAATATTAACATCATGGAAGGATTATAAACCAAATGATATGTAGATTTGCAATCCATTATATAGTGGGATTCCCATGACAATCGTTTAACATAAATATGTTTCAACCAAAAGTACAGACTATGTGTGGAACCAGAAACTCGATTATGAAAGTGTGTTCTTTAGATGTCGATCATGCTTTGAGACAGACCATCTAGCCAAAAATTGCCCAAAAGTCTCTGAGAAAAATTCTACTAGAAAAAACCACCACAGATCTACATGGTTGGAAGGAGCACAAAAAACACTACATTGTCATCAAAGAAGAATACTCTAGAGAAAACTCTAAATCACAAGAAATCAGGCAAGAAAGAAACAACTCTCAAGACAAGCATAAAGAAAATGTAGCTCTCGAGTTTGAGGCCAAAGCTTTAGAAGAAAATGTACTAAGCCTCCACCAACTAAAGCAAGGTTCTCGAAGCCTTATCTTTTAGAACTGTCTCTATTAGTAACTCAGAGCAGCCTTTAAATCAGGGAAATGACAAAGGTAAGAAAAAGTATAGTAGTTATCATAAATATGCATGCATGATAACTATTA
>APFE030434594.1:0-15771 GCA_000404065.3 Pinus taeda | reverse complement strand
AGTACTAGCATAGTTTCGCGTGCTAAAATTAGCGTTGGGCTTGCAAATAGGGTTTTTTGACAAACTCGTCTAGAATTAGTTGGTATAGCTCGAATTATCACGTGGGGAGGCATTGATCTCCTGTGATAATATCCACTCATGTCCAAGGCATTTCTTCTTCTTTTCTTCGGGGATGCTTTGACCAATGTTTTTCATGGTGAATTCATTGACAATTTTTGTTGCTTTACGACATTTTGGGCAAAGTTTGATAGCTCAGAGTATGAGACACGATGTGCGACAAATAATTTTATAACAGGACCTAAGCAAATTGAGTCTCTATTTGTTCATAAAGGCGAAAGATAACTCCTCCCACACTTACCACCCCTAGATGTTTTATAAACGTTTAAAAAAAATAAAATAGAAAATGTATATTTGGAAATCGATCAAAACGTAGAATAATAAGACTACTCTTGATATTTTAACCATAAGATTTTTTTTTTAATTACTTTATATATATATATATATATATATAATATTTATATTTTATATTATAATTTATATATATATAAAATTTATATATATATATATTGCTTTTCCATCCTATGTATGTCATATTTGACATTTTTATAAAATAGTGTGGGTCACAAATAAAATATTTCAATGTCCATTTTACATAAAGTATTTTAATGTCACATATGTATATAAGGTACATGGCTAAAAAACAAAATCTAAGTATATATTACATAAAGCAATTAATTTTTTTTATTTTTTTTATGGTTAAAATATTTCGAATAGTTTTATTATTCTACATTTTATCCCTTTTTCATATATATATTTTCTAGTTTATTTTATCTAGAATTTTATCAAACATTTGGTATAATTTCAAGGTGTAATCTACAAAATTCAAGTGCCAATGGGGATTTTGAAGGCATTGAATCTATTTATATACTTAAAAATTTAATTGAAGATTTTAGTATATTTACATTCAAAGTTGCAATTTAAATAATGAAAGCACAAATTTATCATTACATATTCTTCCTTTATTAAAATTTAAAAATAAAATTAAAAGCATTAAATTTATATAAACATGAATCGATGCTCACAACATTTATCCTTAATGTAAACAAGATGATTAATGTCTTAACTATTGGACTTTGAATTTGCATTCAATATCAAAATTTTAATTAATAAAATTAATAAAGTACTATAAATGAATACTCAATGTTTCTAACAGATGTTATATATTGCATTATACATGTCTATATGTTGTACTAGATGTCTATAAGACTATCAAGCAAAGCATCATTGTTCATAATCTTATAACAAGAATCATAGGTTTATGAGTCACTATGTAAATATTTACATTGTATTTATATGCTACCCATTATATTTGCAAGAAGCTAAAGAAATAAAGGGCTCATCCTACTTTAATCACCGTCTTGGATATTTGATACATAACTTATAACATTTTTCTAAACTAGCATATCTAAAAAAAAAAAAAAACCCATGAATTATTATCCCTTCCACCGGTAGGTATTATGCATTTGGTACCTTGAATCAATCCACTAATGACCAAAAATCAAATCGTAATGCATAAAGTTAACCTTATAGAATGAAAATAATTTATCTTTTTAACTTTTTTTAATTTTATTTATTTCAACTCTCATTGGTTTAGTTGCATTGGCTCTTATTTTGTAATCATAGGTGACATACATCCATACCATCACCTCACAGCCACTTCTCAACCAATTAAGTTACTGTTGCCACATGCCTTTAAAGTCCAAATTTTGGTGATGATCAATTCATCAATACCCACAATGATGAATGAATGATAAAGCCCAACTTTGAAATCTTGTCCCTTCTCCTCGTCTCCGTTATGATTCTTCTCGTTGCTAGTATGGGCTTCGCCATTAAGGTTTTGCTTGTTTTTTGTTACAACTCCATTATGATTACGCTCTTTGCCATTATGGTCTCCACCATTAAAGTTTTGCTTGTTGTTGGTTACAACTCAATTATAATTCTTCGTGTTTCCATTATGTTCTCTACCATTAAGGTTTTGTTGATTGTTGGTTACAAAGTATTGTTTTCAACATCTGATAGAGTAGAGTTTAAGAAAGTACATTGTGCTTGATTATGAATCGTGAGAAACTAGCGTTTGAAACTTTAATTGTTTGACAGGTCAGCTAATATGTACAAACTGAGAATTCAATAGGCAATATCAACATCATAATTGCTAATGCCTTTGTAAACTCTCCTAAATATTTTGATTGCATGAATTTTGGTTATGATTTCCGAATTGAATTCCCAATGGTCTCTTTCTTATTTTCTAGGATACTTAGTGGAATTTTAGTCTTGTCCTTTCAACTTCTAATCATATTTAAGTTTTATATAAATTTGGAAATTTAAATTTCATATAATATTTTGGAAATATAAAATTTCTAAAGCCAGTTTTGTTTCTTAAATTTTTAGTTATTTTTTTACTTAAAAATAAATTACTTCTTATTTTTTTTATCATATTTAAATTTATATAATGCAAAATTTAAAATTAATTATCATCCCTGCCCCTAGCAAGTATAGGTAAGTGCATTGACCTTGATTTAATCCACCATTGACCAAAACTAAAATTACAATGCATAAGGTTAATTATTTTAGCCTTATGCAAAGGGACAAATATTTTAGTCAAAAATATTATTGGTAAAGTAATACATTTCCATAAATTTTATATATATGTGTATGCCTATGTGTAATGGTTATGAAAATGTAGTTTTTTTATATGTATTGGGTCATTATATTGTTTGTCATCCATATCGATGCATTCATAGTGGAAAAATTGGAGGAATCAACTCATGGAACCATTTTTACTCGTGGGACTCGGTTTGGCAAAACTGGGTCTAAAACCTTCTGGAGCATTTTGAGGCATCAAGCAAAGTTTTTTGGAGGTAAAACCTTGTCACTTTGGTGTATCACCATTCCATGTTATTCTACACACAAAGATATTTCCAATGGCACAAGAAGCACGTCAATCGAAGTTTCGTATGCAAAAGTTATGCCACTCAGAAGTTGACCTTTTTGTTCTCACACCTATAGTTTGGAAGGATTTCGTGTCAACCCCCATTATTTATAGAAAAATGGATAGCCACCTGTTTTTGATGTAAAATTCTCTATAAGATTTTATATTTTAACTCTAGCTAATAGTTGATGTAGTCAAAATTAACCACTAGTAGGCTAGCAGGGTGTGTTAAAACCGAGCCACTAAGAGGAAGAGACATTCCATACTTTTGAGAGAACTTTGTTCCATAGCTAAGAAAAGATAGCCAAGAGAGATAAGAGGTAGAGAACACAAAGAACATTTGTGAAACATAGCATCCCCCAAGCCATAAGAATTACTTCTTTGTACCTGCAGCAATATTTCCAAACAGAGAAGGAGAGCGAAGCAACCTCACCTTCCAACTAGGTTTCCCTCGAAATGGCTTCCTAGAGAGTATACCTTGTGTATTATGTGTGTGAGTGAGCTTATTTTGTTGTTATCTACCTTTTTGAATAATTTCCATTCGCATGCATGCACTAATTACAATTAATTCTGCATATCTTAAAGTTCAATAAAATTGTAATAGTGTAGAAATTTTGCATTTTAATATTTTGTTATTAGATATGATGTGATGAACTGTTGTGTACAATATCCATGAAAGTTTATGGATTATTTGGTATGAGAGCCTCAACCTAGGTTTGATTTCCCTTAGCTCTGTTTGAAGGGGGCTATCGGAGGAATCATTGCACCTCTACGAAATCCATAATTTCCACCCTAGAGATCCTAGTTACCAGTTTGGAAAGTTTACCAACACCTATGCATTTTGGTGTAAGGGGAAACCTCTTCATGGTATCAGAGACAAATGTATCTGGGTATTTATGGATATTTGTTGTGGATCTAGGTCGGTGGGGTCGAAAATCGTAAAACCCTAATCATTGTTGTTTAATTTGTAAATGAACCTCGTGATCCTAAAGAGGTGAGGTCTTTGCAGCTCGAACAAAAAGTCGCGGATATAAACACCAATGTAAAATTCCTCATGGAAGCTCTACAAAATAAGCTAGGGATATTTGTGAGGATATCACGGTGACACAAAAAAATAGACGAAGAAAGAACTTGGAAAATATTAACCCACTTCGAGTGCCATGAATTAATCCATTTTTAAAATGGAAGAAAAAGTCAATATCAATTTGTACCATAGTGATATCGACACTATAAATTTGAAACACTACTTGTAGCAATTGGAAGTTTATTTTAATGTCTATCAGATCAAGGAAGGGCAAAAGATCTCATTCGCGTGGCTGAAAGTAGGCGGCCATGCACTCACTTAGTGGGAGAGCCACATGGAAAATATGAGGTTAGAGGTTGAACCTCTAGTGACTAAGTGGGAGGATTTAAAAACCCTAATTAAGTCATAGTTTTATCCCATTGGGTACGTGGAGGACTAGTGGATCCAGTTGCATTACTTTTGGAAAAAGTCGTGCCAAAGTGTGTAGGACTACACCACAAAATTCAAAAATATGGCTATAATGGTGGTTATCTCTTCCAAAACACATATGTGCTCCTCAAGTATTTGGTGGGTATCCACCACCATCTGTGTGAGGAAGTGATGTTGTTCAAGCCTAAATTAGTGGACAAGGCTTGTGTACAAGCATTATACCCGGAGAACATAGGCCTAAAAAGAGTACAAAGTGGATCGAAGCAGAAGGAGCAATACAAAGCTTCTAAGGAGGGGAAGAAGAAGAAAAAAGAGGAAAATATAAAAAGAAAACAACCAAAACACACCAGTGCAAAGATCCGAGAAACCACTGAAGTAGTGAAGAAGTGTCGGAAGTTGCATCCAAAGCTAAACCCCTCCATCCTCAGTACCAAACTTTCCAAGTACATTATGACATTTGGTTGTTCTCCTCACACCAGATTATCTTTTTTCCAATTGAGTTTTGACTACTTCCACTTATCAAGCATCACTTATGCTTTGCCCAAGGGAAGTTTTAAGTTTCCTCATCTATCTTTTGACCTCATCTATCATGATGTGCATATTTAATCCTTTAAAATTTTATATCCATTGCCTCCTCGATTGATTTTCAAAGGGGCCTCTTCCCTGGGTGACCATGGCTTCATTCTTGTTGATCTCATCTTGTGGATTTTAGGAATGTAGTGGTATCTTAGTTCTCATTCTCCATTCGCATGATGAACCTCAAACAAAATAGAGAGACTCATCATCATGTTTTTTGGACCTATTGATATTCAATATCAACACATTATCACATTAGGGTGGGTCTTACTTCATGATGGTTGCAATTTCAAATTTTAGTGGTTGACCTTTGAGCTTGATAGTCCTTTCACGACCATGAAGCATGACCACCTATGCCGCGTCAAGTTCTAGGGACATGTCCTTATAAACAAAATATTTTGTTTTCATCAACACCCCTAAGGAAAATGCATATTTCTACTTCATAGTGCACGAACTATCGTTCCTTTAGGCATCTCAAACAAATCCTCCAACATTTTATCCCTAATTACAATATTTTTTGAGCATGATCATGAGCATGTGACATTCCTCCCATGGTTGTATATTGTATGTAACTATTCTAGGAATGTGTGTTTTGCAGGTGGTTCCTTCTCCTTCCTCTACAAGATGACCTTCTCTCCTTGCTTTCTTTCCCTCTCTCTACCACAATATTACTCAGGCAATTCTAAGTCAAGAATTTTACAAAAGTGGGTTTCGGTCCATCCATGCAAACTCATAGTGAGGATTTTTCATAATTTGCATGATTTTTCCTATGATACTCACATGGAATTGTATGACACAAAATCCCACCAACTTTTAGCATAATAAGTGCCCCCATTCCATCAAATTCAAGGTGAAGCTTAAACTAAGTCAATTTAGATCTCAATAACACTAATAGATTGTCCTTTGGTACCCTAAACATCCTTTTATGGGTGGGAATTATCATTGGGATTGATATACATTCAGAATTGGAGCTTATTTTTATGAAGCTGCAAAAGAATCTATAAATCAAGGCTATGGGTCAACATTTGGTAAGAGAAGAAAAGTAGTGATATATTGCTTAAATTCTACTAAGAGTTCTTCTAAGTCTCAAGCAATGCATGCATTTGCATGCCACTTAGTAAGCTTTTCAAAATTAAAGAAGCCTATGGATTTCATCTAAAGGCCACCAAAGCTTTTGTTATTTAATAATTAAATGAAGATTTTCCTTCCTATTTTGTTTTTATGTGGTTTTGTATACTGTCATGTTGATTCATTCATTCTCAATTGTGCAGGTCAAATTTGTTTTTTACCAATTCTAGCCATCTCTGTCATATTTTGCTGATGCAACTACTTCTACAACAAGTGGTATTTTTCTCAACCACCAAATAATTGTCATAAGAAAAACATATTGAGAAGGTGCACGATAGGCTCAAGATGAAATAAGTTAAGCCAATGGATACAACTCTTACATCCCACTTCAAATTGAATGCTAATTTGTGACCTTGTCATGACAAGGAGAAGGAATAAATGAGCAAGTTTCTTATGCTTTAGTAGCCAACAACTTGATTTATGTCATGGTATGTATTCCACCAGATATTGCACATTTAATGGGAGTAGCGAAAAAGTTGGTTCCCATCTGAGAAAAAAAAAATTGGCAAGCGGTAAAGTGGATTTTGAGATATCTTAAGGGTACCGGTCAGTATTATTTATGTTTCGATAATAATGATGATGTGCTTGAAGGTCATATAGATGCAAATATGGTTGGAATTATGGACACTAGAAAGTCCACCATTGGTTTTTTATATGCTTTTTCAGGTGTAACAATGCCTTACATGTCTAGAATGCAAAAAACAGTGGTCCTCTCTACAATATTATCATAATGCATTGCTTCAATGGAAACTTGAAAGTACATGTTGTGGATGTAATGATTCCTAGTAGAGCTGAGAATAAGACAAGATAAATATGTTTTACATTGTGACAATCAAAATATGATCTATTTAGGAAAAAATCCATCATAACATCCTAAGACGAAGCACATTGATGTGAGATATCATTGGATTTTTCAAGTGTTAGATGATCGTTTGCTACAGTTGGAGAAAATTGTCTTAAGCTATTATGTTCACAAAAATTTTGCGAAGGGATAAACAAACATGATGAGAGATGTTTTAGGATTGGATTAGTAGCATGGAGATAGAAACAATAGTCACTCAACTTTTTATTTGGTCTCAAGTAAGATATTTTTATATGTGAGACTAAATCAAATCAAATAAATAAGTATAGAGTATTATAAGGAAGTGATGTTTTCACCTAGAAAAAAATGGAAAATTGGACATGATTTTGATGAAATCATGTAGAATTTTTTCGAAATCCAAGTTACAATTGTCAAGTTTTAGAATCTTGGGTGCCCCAGGGGTTCATGATGGTGTTGAATCCATTTCCAACATTAAAAAAAATAACAATTCAAACACTCCCACAATTGGATTTCTTGAAAAAAGAATCGTCGGATTTTGACAAGAAATTTGTTGTCCACGCAAAATTGTTGCCTCATTAGACAATGCCAATAAGTATAATATTTTGTTGACTTCTTCATGCTTATGGAATGTTACAAAGGAGTGAAATGGTTCGTGTTTTTGGGAATTTGGTATTTCATGAAATAAACCTTTGGGCACATGGTATTACATGAAATAAACCCTATATATAAGGTATTAGTCCTCATTTATAAGGGGTGAGAAATGAGTGGGTGATATAATTCATGCATAGTTGAGCTTAAGATTGTGTATTTAAATTTGCTAAATTAAGCTTATAAATACGTAGGAGTCCTCATTTATAATGGTTTGAGAGTGGGTGAGGAGATTAATGAAAATTAACATTCAACTTATGTATCTAATTTTACTAATAATTTAAAGTTAATAATCCCTTCCATATACTTTTTTCCATTACTAGATTTCCCATGTAAATTTTGATATGTCATTGTTTTTCAATGAAGTTTATTTTGTTCACTTATATTTTTAAACATAAATTATCACAAATATATTTGTTCACTGTCAAATTCTTTAAAAACCATAAAAATATATTTTTTGGCCCTTAAATTTTATCAGTGCCTACCTCCGCAAGGAGTATAGTACTCGCCTCGCAATCAAAGTTTGTTGGATTTCGAATATTTTGGATGATTTTTTGCAATTTTAACCAAAATTTCAGGAAAACATTGAATATTCCTATTTTTATACAAATTCAAAATAATTTTCGAATTTAAGGAAATCTTGTGTCCAAGTTTTCATTAGCTCACAAGCCTTGATGTGACATAATTCCCCTAGTGGAGGGATTTTTGTTTTTGATATTTGTGAGTACCTCACAAATCATTTAAAAAAAAAAATACTAATTTTGTAAGTGGACAATATGTTGATGAGTTCTCTGACACTGACACTGTTATTCTTGAAACCGCTATTGCTCTACCCAATGATACCAAAACTAACAAGGTTCTTGGTCCCTTACGTAGACAAGGGAGTGGGGTGCGGTTGGGGGTGACTAAACAAATGTCCATAACATTGATACATTGTGCAGAGTGCGAGGGAAGGAAGGGGTCGGGGGATGAAAAAAGCTCCATAATTTTGATACATTATGCGAAGTGTGGAGGAAGGTTTCTTCCTCCACATCTCTTCACTCCGCACAATGTGTCAACGTTTCCTATGAGTAGTGATAATTATTTTGAGTCAATATTGAATCATGAAAGTGGCTTCTTACTAAATTTCTATATTGAGAAATTAGGTGGCTTCATTACGTTTGTGCTTGACATTTATATTTATTCATTACAACTTTTCCAGTGGACGTGATCAGTCTTGTGGATGTAAACATTTTCAATGCACTTAAATATAAGGATTCTCACTAAAGGGGCTCCCTCACAGCAAAGTGGTGGGCTCCTTTTTTGTTCGAGACATTACCAAAATCAAATTCAGATATGTGGATTTCGGGTGGGGAAGAGTAGCCTATGAAGGTCCTACAAGAGGCGACATACGAGAAGTGCCAGGGTTGGTCAGTTTCTTAATCTCGCATTGTTATAAAAGAGGCATGGAGGGAATAGTGGTTCCCATTTGTTTATGATTTGTTTCCATGGTATCAACACCACTCCTCCTTTACATGGTCCTATATTTGAAAATTTTATGGCCGATATAATTTCTTCAACGTAACAATTCAAAGTGATAAGAAACAAACTATGGGTTTTATGTGTTAGCCTCGACCTATACAAAATTTCTCACATCAACTTTGCTTAGATGGGTTTGACATTGAATTGTTTCTGTAAGACTTCGTTATTCATGTATTTTAGATCGGGCTTTTGTGTAAATGAGTTGTTATTTAGGAATTGACATGTTAGTATCTCCATCAATAGTTATTCTTATAAACATTGCAATGAAAGATCAAACAAAGTGGCAATGTTCCACAATTTATTATTATGGAAAGCCATTTACAACATAACTTCGATTTTGTGTCAAAGAGTGATGGTTTCCCATTTTCTATCACAATAAACAACTGACACTATTTTACATGAGTGTCATATGGAAATATATATATATATATAGATATAGATATATGTCAACAACTATGTTCTATATTCTATGTCCTATGTATCATATTCCTTAATGTGCTTTGCATGTATTTTTACACATAGATGAAGATTCATATATATAAAGAGGGATAGAATAGAATGGTTGATTAGAAAGGGAATTAGGAGCTTAACTTGAATTGGTGGTCAAGGTTGTTGAAGAATTTGGGGCATGCATAATTAAATTGATTATTCGTTACATGATAACAATTTGTGAAGCGTTTATACAATTATTCTTAGTTTGATGTTCCATTCATTATTAGTGTGTGTGTGTATTTACTTCATCAAATTGCTATCAAAACAAAAGAGGTAAGAACACAAATATTTGGCTTTCTGCCAAGGCCAAAATCTTTCCCTCTTGGAGAGGAAAACCCATGCAAAATTCTTCTTAGAGATTCCATTGATGAATACCAAGACCATGACCCTTGACACATTCTGCCTCTCCAAGACCAAGATCATTAATCCCTTCTTGTGTTCACTGTCAAGGTCATCCTCATTACTGCTGCTGCAACTCCACTAGGATCATCCTTGCTGCTCCTTTACTAAGATCATCATTGTACTCTTGCTAAGATCATTATCACATTGATTGTGATCATCTCAAGAGTGTATTTTGAGACTTGTCACCTTCTCTTATTATAATCCAGGTGGATGTTGGTGGTCACCCACCTATCCCACTTGGAGCCCCACAATTGTCTCTTTCAATTTTCCAGTTTCCTTAATTGTATCACACTTTACTATTTTTAGCAGTATTTCGGGTCATGAACTTCCGAAGCCATTTTGAGGCCGTAAATGACATTTTTTTGGGAAAAAATGGGAGAAACATACGTCCATAGACTGATGTTTCTCTTCCCAATTTTTTTTCCCCG
This sequence comes from Pinus taeda, assembly GCA_000404065.3. Classification (NCBI taxonomy): domain Eukaryota; kingdom Viridiplantae; phylum Streptophyta; class Pinopsida; order Pinales; family Pinaceae; genus Pinus; species Pinus taeda. The sequence goes on along the minus strand of APFE030434594.1, from coordinate 5,311 downwards.
GATAAATCTTTCTAACGAGGTATTGTGTGTGTCAAATGGAGATCATATGCCAAAGTTACAACCCTGGGAAGTTGATGTACCAATTTACCCAAACGGGGCCGACAGTTTGGCGTTTCATCTCCTAGGGTTAGGTTTTCGGATGTTTAGGGCTTTCCATTGTTTCTCAACAATAAATTGGCCTTTGAGCCTCATTGTAACACAGTTGAGAGGCATGTAGTCACCACATCTCTTCTTAGGGATGAGCTACCATCGCCCTAGCTAGTTTATTTCCATTTCTGTTTGTAACCATATTTCAATATTTTACATTAACGAAATGAAGTATTATTTCTATTACATCTCTATATTTATGGTTATATCTATAATTTTTTGCGTTCCTATTTAAATCTAGATCAGTGGTATCAGTGCATTCTGCTCTCTCTATTTTTCTTTACATGTCCCGAACGAGGTCGAGATATAAGGAGTTAGGGCTTGCACTGGTCGAACCTTTACAAGACTAGCCTCACAAATCCTGACAACCTCCCATGGCAAATGAAAAGAAAGATGAGGGGGTAGGAGATCCTATCAAAATCTTGCTCGTAGAAGCCCTCGAGCGACAAAGGAACACAATGATGGAAAACTTTTGCCATATCCTTCAGTAGCTACCTAGGGCGATGCAACTACTTCTAGCATCTACTTTGGAAACGCCACACCCTTTAAGGTACAAGTTAACTTTGAAAGGCCCATATTCGATGGTCAGATTGACACAGATGTCGTAGATAAATGGTTAAATATGATAGAAGGTTATTTTTCTGTTCATGATTTTTCGAGTCGAGAAAATATTACTTTTTCTCTTCTCAAAGTAGCCCCCCACATCAAGGACACGTGGGAAACCTACTACGAGGAGAAGGATGAAAATAAGAAATCACTGTTTTCAGTCGCACCCACTTGGAATTCATTCCGGGATGCCATCAAGGAGAAATACTACCATGTCAAAAGTTATGAGGATAAATACATAAAGTGGACCCCACTACGGCAAGGAAGGGACCAAGACGTGTCAGAGTTCAACTCCTCATAAATATCTTGTATAAGTTATTTTTAGTTAATTAAGAATAGTATTTAAACCCTTCTCATGCATTTAGAGAAGGGTCCATAATTTTATTAAGAACATTTACAAAGAATGCGCTATCGTAAATTTGTGGATGCCTTGATGGAATCATGGAACATGGTCTTTTCAATCAAATATCTTTTTGTTAATCACTGTTGATGAACTATTGTATTCTTTGAGATACTCATTGGTAGAAGATTTATTGTGGCCTATTGTCACTCGTCAAATGAGCAGAACAGTACACATATGGTACTACTATCATGTTTGCTAAATCTTTGTTCTAGTATTAGTGATATGTTTATCTCTCATGAATTATTGAAATTTTTCATCTCTATTTGAAGTATTAGTTGCACTATTGTGCAATATTAGAATAGAGAATTGTCTCTTTTATATGTGATCATTAGAATATGCGATATGTTTTTCACAATTATTTTGATTAACTATTTTTCTCAAAGGAATTATCTTACAATATATTAACTCTATATAATCTACAATTGATCTATATCATCATAGATTACATAGACATCTTTTTATATCGCATAAATCCAACAATACCCCGGGTTAGATTAAAATAGATCCCACACTTCCACGCACGGAGGAGGCTGTATTCTTCCAGGTCAGCCTGTTTAGCACATATCTTCTTTCTTTGCTCTTTTATTCGAAGAGCTCAGAGATGTTGCGTGTTACATATCTTCTAGTCATATTTCGTTGGGTTGCTATCTAAATTCGAAGAGATTGAATATCTATTAAAACATCCATTGTCTTTTCATCATGGTTTTCTAATTGCATATCTCACTACTACAATAGCATATCCATGAATGACTTGGAATACACATATATATTTATCATTTCTTGTATATTTGGAGGGATAAAACTTGATGGTGAAGACCGACCATGGTTACGAAATTCAACCATTGGTACTTTTACAAAGAATTGGTAAACTTTGTCAAAATGAACGTTAATGTCAACTGAGCATGTAATGCCATTTGTGAAACACACCTACAACAAGCCTTAGTAGCCTATGGAACAGGCAAAGAGAATTAGTTTTTTCAGCATGGAAAGGCAGTCAGGAAGATTGACACATGGAGTTGCTAGCGCTGTATGGATCTCTTTGTTATGAAATCTCATGAAAATTCAGTCACGAATATTCAAGGTCATAAATGATATAAGACAACTAAGGGATGTCATAGATGGCAAGAAAGGATTTTTCTCTCTTTACCGATAAGATTAAGTAATGGAGGGTTAGGTTCTACACCTGTAACATAAGAATTTTGTGATATGATCTTTGATTGATATTTTTCCCTGCCTTGGATTTGGCAACATCGATGAGGCTAAAGATTTCTTTTTTTCATTGCCAAATCCAAATTAAAAGGTTGTTTTGTTTACATTATTGTATGTCTTCTGAAAATGTTCTGCAATGATAAACAGAAACCAAACTGGTGATGCACATTTACAAACTGCAGTCTCAATGCTTAGCACTAACAAGCATCTCTATGACCCATATTTATTGTCGCTATAATATAGCTAGCAGATAATGCAGAATAGGTCAAGTAGTTTGTTTTTTGGTTCTGCCTCATTTTTCAATAAATGTTCACTATGGAGATCAATCATAATTGAATTGCGTTCTGCAGGCTACAGCTAGAGGAGAGGAAGGCGTGGCTTTGTTTTTTGTTTGTTGCAATCCAAACTGTGGTTATCGATGGAGAGATTGAGCAATTTACCGGAGTAGCGAGAACGTCCAATTAAGGGATTAAGTTTTGACCTGGATTGTACATTTATTTCTAGATTTGGTTATATGCGAATTTGGAGATAGCACCTTTGTGTAAATTTGAATATAGCCATTTAGCGTTTAGGGCTTGACATTTACATGCTTTTTTTCTTGTGATTCTTCTTGTATAGAAGAGATGATTTTGTTGGGCTTTGTTTCCAGGTCCATATTCAAGCAAAGGTTCTTTTAGATGACTGTGTTCTGGAAGTTTTTATGGATCAATCATTTCATAAATTTTGGTAATACATAACCTAAGTTTATGGCATCCAATTAGATGGTAGTTTCATTGAGGTGTAGTAAACATTACATTGGATGGTTTCAAAAGCTTTTATAAAAAATTCGACAAAAAATTCTGATGTGATTAATATAGAAAGATATCCTAATATTCATAAGTATAGTATGCATTGTGAATGTATACTCAATTGATTTTACTTGTGGATGTACCCTTAATAACCACAATAGCAATTTGTTCCTAATTACTTTTGGAAAAGGCAAGAGAAGAAAACCTTGTGAATTATTAGTTTATTTTCAAGTGATATATACTGAAATATTTGTCCTGTGCAAATTATTGAGTTATTAATCTTGTCCCTGAATATTGAGATGCTTCTGGCAGGGTGGTCAAATTTATTAGTAAGATGACTTAGCATCAGAAAATATACTTTTGATGGCTTCTACATAGATAATGAATTATACATGTTTCTAACAAAGTATGCTGATATTGCTGTTGTTTCTAATTGTGATGGTCTTAGAGCTTGTAAGTTTGAAGAATTTTTGTTTTAAAAAGTTGACATGTTTTTGTCATTTCTCTATATATCTCCTGGACTTTGGTGGATGGTAGTTGGTACTTTATCCAGAAGTACCAATGGGTATTTTAGTGTGTTATTATTTTTTATATATGTAATAACTAATATATAAAATAAAGATTTTAACCAATCTTAGTATTGGTGTAGATTTGTAGTTTTGTAGATAGCATATTTAAGATAATATTAATCTTGGCATTTTCTTTTTATACATTTCTTTCTTCATACCATATATCTTTATGGTATAAGGTTGTAACTTCAAGAATTTTTGTTTTGAAAGGTCAATATGATTTTCTACATATCTTTCCAGGCCTTGGTGGATGATGAGTAGTAGTTATAGATAGGAGATACTAGGAAAGTTGGTACTTTATCAACAAGTACCATGGGTATTTTATTGTGTCATTATTTCTAATCATGTAAGAATTAATATATAAAATGTAGATTCTGAAATCTATATATTCATGTATATAGTTAGTTTTGTAGATAGCATATTCAAGATACTGCTAACCCCTAGGGTTTCCATTTTATAAGTTTCCTCTTTCATATCATATAAGCTCAAGCTTATAATTTTTGAACAGTTAATATGTTTTTGTCCTTCCCCTCTCTATATATATAGAAATACACCCTTTTGGGCTTTGCTGGATGGTGAATTGTAGTTACTTACATATATATATATATATAATATATATAATAATATATTATATATAATTATATATATATATATATATAACGAGAGAGAGAGAGAGAGAGCGCCTTGGATTTGGTTGATAGTGAATGGTAATTATAAACTAGAGGTACTTGGAAAGTTGGTAGTTTATCAACAAGTACCTCTGGGTATTTTATTGTGTTATTATGTTGACACATGTAAGAACTAATATATAAAATGTAGATTCTAAAAAATTCTAAGTATTCATGTATATATGTAGTTTTGTAAAGAGAATATTCAAGAAACTACTAACCTAGTGGGTTCCATTCTAAACAGTTCCTTTTTCATACCATATAATCTTCACTCATTGCTCCGTCTTGATTTTCATGACTTTTTTTTTTATCTATCACATGTTAAATTGGCAAGCATAGTGTATTCATCTACTGACATTCTATTTCACCTAACCATAGTGTATTCAACTACTAACATTCTATTTCACCTAACCATTTTCAATCATAAAGTTTCTTGCCACTATTCCATTCTTCCTTTGCAATGTAAGGCTCCCCTTTTCTTGTTTTCAAATGTTAGCAAAGACCACTCTTCTTATCTTTCTTCATAGGCCATAGCCTAGAGTTCAAACTTGGATCTTTGTATCTATTATTTCTTTCTGTAGCACCTTCTTGAACCAAGTTTGGATGTACTTCCTTTCTTTGGGTCTTCACACTATGAACAACCACCTCTACAATCACCTAGTCAACTTGTTCACATTATAGTATTCATCCAATACACAAATTGGGCACTAGTAAGAATCCAAATAACTATAGGACTATCATGGTTGGCTACAAATTTTCCGAACTCTACTAGCATCCTCCATTTGAAGCTCCCTAGGGAGCTTGAGAGGAAGTAAGAGGATAGATTGGATTTTGACTTGAATGTTGGTCGCTTTAATTGTTTTCACAATTCAAGCTCCACATAAATTGTCAACTCTAGGAAGTCTTTTATTTCAAAGATAA
>APFE030434592.1:107866-121280 GCA_000404065.3 Pinus taeda | reverse complement strand
TTATCCAAGAAGTTGACTTAGGAACAACCCTTTCAGTACTTTGAAGCTTGCATGCCTCAATAGCAAGTTTCTCACTTTCGGCGACAGGTTTACATCAATGACCTTCGACTGAGAGATTTTACGTGGTGTTCGGCGCCAAGTCCTTTTCACACCACATGAATTGTACTGTAGTACCTTGGGGGTCATTTTCATTATTGGTGATTCCTCTCGCGCCTGTTAACAGGTTACATCATTGGCTAGTAATCAGGCGATGTCTTTCCATGTTCGACTCCAGAACATTTTTCACACGGATCGACTTGTACTTCGAGTGAAGATTGAACAAGTTTTGAAGACCTTGGATCTAGTTTCATCCATCCGGGCTGCGATATATTCAAGAATATAAAAATATCAAGTGTACATCATTGCCGAACAGATGATCATCCAAATCAAAGGATGATGTGTCCATATCATCGGTCTGTCACACAGATGATTGTCTGTCCTATGTACATGGAAATGAATTTATAAAGCTGAGCATGGGAATTCCCACCTCAGCTAGATCATTAAAAAATTTTGTCAAAATAATGTATTATATTGTATCTTATTACAGGATCACCTCCCAGCTCGGAAAAACTTCGGATCCTCATAGTAAAGCATGTCACCCGACATCAAAAAGATTAACGACCTCATGCTTTAGGGGGCAACTGTTAGATACATTTTTGGGCACTTCAATCTCAATCATAAAATGTCCATAAACTAAGGGCTCCTAAGTCTCTAAGAGTGTTGCTTCACTACCTAAAGGAACAAGGTCAACTGATTACATCATCTCCCAGAAGTTCTCCACTGAAAACTGCTCATAAATGGTCAAAACTGGACCATACTGAAAGTTCAATGCAGGGGGTGCGATGCATATCACCTTCCCAGTGTACAAGGTGTGATGCATAGTGATTTTCTCCTCTGTAGGGTGCGATGGTCAGGAATGGACAAATGGCAGGGACAAAAATGCGAGGTGGAAGATCATGGAATCTTCCATAAGCTTCCCCTCTGATACTTGCCACTCCATTTTCGACTAGGGATGAGTAAGAGATCATCATTCTCCAAGTGGAAGCAGGAACTATTAGAGATAAGACACTAATCAAGATCCCAGAAGATGACTCACCTCTCTGTAATCATCTATATATGGATCCCTCATCACAGAGATCCGGAGGCTAGAATTTTGTATCTTACAGAGAAGTGTTGTTGGTTTTCTGGTGTACATTCACAGTGTTGGGTGATCTAAGCTTTACTTGAGGTGAAGAAGGGCTTCCTAGCTGGAGTATGATGTTGGGTCAGAGCACATGGTTGTAATCCTCTTGCTACTTTTCATCTGAATAAAGCTATTCTTGTCTTCCATATTCTTGTGTACTTATTTATAAATGCATGTATATGGTTAATACACATCTGATCCTGTATTATTTATGAATTTAGATCCTTGTTTCTTGCATAGTAGTATGTTGCTGTGATTCCACAGGTTCTTTTGAAGCTAGGCAAACAAAGAAGAAGCGGCGAAGCTCTATCAAGAAGGAGAGGAAATCAAGCGCAAGGCTCAGGTTGGTCTTCTTGTTCCTCCTCTCGTCTATTTTCATAAAAGGAAACAACAATAGACTTTGATTGTTAGTTTCTAAGATAGCCACCCATCTTAGTGGGAATAGCAGCATCCGAGTGGACACTATTCCTGGATAACAGATTGTCACATCTGTTTGGACTACTCCTTCAGAAGCTGTGCATGTCTTGTTATGTTGTGTGTTCCTAGCAGTGTTGGGACTGCTCCCAATTGACTTGGAACTCACTCTCACCATCTCCCTCGACAATGAATGAACGATTGATATAAGTGACACTTACACTCACCAGGCATGTGAACCTCACTTCTTGAAGACAAAGCAAACCACTCTCCTATGGTGACAATCAAGAGTTGAGGCAGATCTTTAAGATAATGGCTAGATGGGACTCCTACACCAAACAGTGTGAGGTCTAGTTGAGACTTCATATCGGGGAGAACCCCTAATGTTGGCAGGTCCAACACCATCAACACTATGTTTACATCCCCTAATAGATAATTGAATGTAACATGATTTAAGAATTGAAATTGGCCAATAGTACTTGAAGAAGCCAAATACATATTTTCTCCTTCATCTAAGGAGGCTTTTTTTTCTATATAAAAATCATCATTGAATCCCTTCCCTTTCTCAATATTAGGTATCGGGCTTCAAATTTCGAAGTATTATCAACGATTTCAATAATAATTAATTCAATCCATAAGCATTTAATGGAAATGTTTAGACATTGTAGCTATTCATTTCTAGATATTCAAATATTGGTAGTTTTTAAATCATATCTTCATCAAAACTCAATTCAACATTTTTAGATTGAAGATAAAAAATATTATTGGTACAATTTTACAAACTTGTAATTGAGGAGGGAGATATTACCTTGTGAGTCCATAGACAATCATAAATTCCAGGAATATAATTATAATTCTTATGTTGATGAAGTTTAATGATGATCCAATAATGAGTTGTTAGTGTGATCTAGATCTAACATGATTTAGACAAGACAAGAAAACTAACAAAAAAGGCTTTAATTCCTTGTATTGTATTGTATTGATTTCAAGATAGAAATTTATAATACATCAATGAAACTTCTAGATCTAGATCTAGATCACACTAGCAACTAATCAGTGGATCATCAAAAAAACTTATCAAGATAAGAATTACAAGTCATGACAATTTCATTCTTAGACTTTTTGATTGTCTATGGACTCACGTCTAGCATTCCTCCCTTAATCGCTAGTTTCCATGGAAGATGGTTAGTGGTCAACCAAAAAAACCACCACCTAAATAATCCAAAGCCCCAACTTGGATCCATTCCAAACATAAACTATTAAAAACTTCTCACCATGCACCTAATAGGATGGTATATCATATGTCAAACTTCAAGTTTCAATGTCTTATCAGTGATTACAATTAGCATTCAATCAATCTACAATTATTTAATGGAAATTCTCAAACATAGAAATGGTTCACTTCCATACGTTCAAAATATTGGTTGTTTTTTAGGCATATCTTCATCGAAACTTAATTCAATAGTTTCATATTGAAGATAATAAAGGCTCTTGGTACAACTTATGATTGAGAGGTGGAATATTAGACTATGAGACCATAGACAATCTGTTGGGATGGGATCCCTTGGGTCAGTTTTGTTAAATATTGTAAGTCTCCACATTTTGAGGAGTGGAGTGCATAACGCACAAGTCAAATAGGATTCAAGGGGCTTTAGGAAGGTCAAAACACTTTAGATTTTGTTATTGTTTTGAGATCCACCCATGGTTTGTAAACCATGGTATTGTAATAGAAAAGAGTATAGAAAGGTATCTTAGCAAGCTTAAGGGAATCAATAAATGAAGTAATTAATGGATGAGATAATTTTTAGTCTATAATTATAGATATTTTTGTATTTGGGTGAAGGGGAAGGCTCTTATAGTTGAGTACATGACGACCTTGGTAAGTCAACAACTGAGTGCTTGGGCCCTTGCCACTGTGTGTGCAGGGTCTAGAAATTTTGTATAAGAAATATCTGAAGTAATAAAGAATATTTGAAGCAACTCTGTCTATTTTTGTATACTTGTGTACTTTTTGTATTTACACGCACTTGAATGCTAGTTATTTGTGTTTTGTCTTAAGTACTCTGTGAAGATTTGGATCTACTATTATGTGTTACCTTATGCATGATTAGATGTTTACAAGAAGTTTGTATCTTTGTTTAATTGAAAATCACTTAAGTTTCATGAATAAGGGTTTGTGAAGGTTAGATCAGACCTAAAACTACATAAAACGCCTTAACCACATCACATAGCCTTCTAGATGCAGAAGCCTGGTTCTAACATCCCTCAATACTACCTCGGGTGAGACTACAACCTACACTACACGGGTTGTTGATGAAAGGTCCGATAGTGTAGGGTTTTTTTGGTTAGTGCAACTAACTCTGAACCTAGGTCTAAGCCCCCTCAAGCCAACTATAGAAAATTTGGTTGAAGAAGTTTGATAGGCAACAGTTCAATGCATGGACGCACTTCACCCTATGAAATCTTCATTCAGCAACTTGAAAGCAAACATCTAGAGCGTACCAACCAAGTGACTTAAGAATGAGTCACATATTTGTGCTGGGGACTTGTTGGGACAGGGTCTCTTGGGTCAGTTTTGTTAAAATATTGTAAGTCTCCACACTTTGAGGAGAGGAGCATGCAACGCACAGGTAAAATAAGAGTTAAGGAGTTTCAGGAAGGTCAAAATCCCTTACATTTTGGTACTGTTTTGAGATCTGCCCATGGTTTGCGGACCATGGTATTGTAATAGAAAAGTGTATAAAAAGGTTTCTTAGCAATTCTAAGGGAATCAATCAATGAAGTAATTAATGGATTAGATACCTTTGAGTCTGTAATTGTATATCTTTCTAGATTCGTCCAAAGGGGAATGCTCCTGTAGCTGAGTGCGTGGAGACCTTGGTAAGTCTATGGCTAAGTGTACAGGCCCCTACATCTATGTGTGCAGGGTCTAGAAATTTTGTATAAGAAAGATATGAAGTAATACAGAAGATTTGAAACAACTTTGTGTCTATTTTTGTATACTTGCGTATTTCCTATATTCATGCAGACTTGAATGGTAGTTATATGTATCTTGTCTTAAGTACTCCTTGAATATATGGATCTACTATTATGTGTTACCTTATGCATCATTAGACATTTAAGTGAAGTTTGTATCTCTTTTTTTAACTGAAAATCACTTAAGTTTCATGAATAAGGATTCGCAAAGGTCAAATCAGACCTAAAACTGTAGAAAACACCTTAACCACATCACATATCCTTTTGGATGCAGAAGCCTAGTTCTAGCATCCCCCAATACTGCCTCGGGTGAGATTGCAGCCTGCACTACATGGGTTGTTTCCGAAAGGTCCGGTAGTGTAGGGTTTTGTAGGTTAACACAATTAACTCTAAACCTCGTTCCAAGCCCCCTCAAGGCAACACAATCAAAAATTCTGAGAATACAATTATCATTATTTACTTGATGAGGTGTAATGATGATCCACTGACAAGTTGTCACTATGATCCAGATCTAGATCTAGAATTTCTAGAATGGTAATTGATATATTATATATCCATATTTTGAGATCAATATAATACAACAGTATGGATTCAGGCCTTTTTCTCCATCCTTCTTATCACATATCACATGTGTTCATTCTTAACACTCAGCAAGTTTGGATATATAATGTTTCTTGTCATACCCTTCCTTTTCATATCTCTAACATATCTTTAAGAATTTTCCTAGAGATCTAGATCTTCCTCTATAATCAGATCTCCCACTTCAGGACGTATTTTTATTTCTATTCTAGAACTATCTATGAGAATGTGGGAATGAGAAACTTTGAGCCTTTTCCATTTTTGTCAACTAATAAGAAATAACACGTCAAATAAATTATATCTATTAAGAGAAGACCATATCTATGTTTTTATAAAATAGATTCATGATTTCTTTTATATGTCAGTACATGATCTGTCATCTAATAGGAAAATGTGACAAATTGAATTCCATCAAATGATATGTATCACATTGTGACTCCACCATACCAAGATGTTGATAGTGTTGGACCTACCAACATTCAAAGGGGTGTCCCTGATATGTGGTCCCAATCGGACCTCACACCGTTTGGTATAGGAGCCCCATTTGGAATATGACCCGGTTGTCATTTTATTAAAGGTTTTCCTTGGCTTTAACTATCAGCAAGAGAAAGAATCACATATGTGCCTTCAAAAAGCAAGTATGTGTGCTTGGTGAATGTTTAGTTATAAGTGCATCAAGGTTCTTCTACTGTGGAGGGAAAAGGAAGTGAGCCTCTAAGAGAGAGGTAATAGTACCACCTTAGTAGAGACACATAAAAAAAAAAGATTCACCTAACATCCATTAGAATATTCCAAAAGGATGCGAAAATCATTACATCCATTACAACACATTCTCAATATGATAAGCACTAAAATAACCAAAATAGTTCAACTACTTTAGTACAAGTGGAAACGAACATGAATCATAAACATTTATAGAAAATTCTTACAAATAGTCATAATCCATGCATGAATAACGTGATGGACATCAGGCTTCGAATATTAAGTAAAATTCCTAGTACACATGTATACATTGAACACCACTAGCTCCACTAGTGGAGCGTTGGAGCCACTACTTGCTCCCCAAGAGAAATAACTTGTCTCTATGATGCTTTATGGGAGAATCCAAGGAGAAAAATCCTCTTCTTGTACAATGAGGGTGTATATATAACAAATGGGGTGATCCTCCACCTCTCTTGTGGCTCTTGGAATACCCTCATGAGTATTTGACTTCCCTATGACTTTTCAAATCTTCCATGACTCATTGCATTTTGTATATTTCCTTTGGACATCCACTTTACAATACATTTCAAATAAGAATTTACATAATCCACAAAATTATGTGGCACATGATGACTCATGACATAACATGACATGACACTGATGACATGGATTGAATGATGAAATGGTAATTTCAAGCCATTCTTTGTTTCTACTTTCTTTGTGTCTCCCTAAAGATAGCATGTTATCTCCTTTTACACCTCCATATGGCTAAAGATGAGGAGTATCCAGTGATATTAGATTTTGAGTTATTGTTGCAGGTAGATGTCACTTTGGTTCCTCCTAAATGATCATCTTGTATTTTCAGCTATAGAGGTGTCTTCTAGCATGGTTTCCTCCTCCATCTCCTTCTTGGTCATCTTGTCATAGCATGATAAAGTACCTACATCTTCAATTCACTCATGTCAAGATGACATCAGTATGATAAACCCCCAGTTTAAGATGTTGCATGATGATCTGCTGACTGAGCTAGAACTAAGTGGTAGGTTGAGGTAGAGGTTGAGGGACTACAAAATTACATAGATTAGGTAGTCAGTGGTTAGGTTCGATCCTTGAGATTTCGTAATGGGCAGCTCAGGTTGGACTACGCTTAAGGATTGTGCAGATGATGGATTCAAGGAGCCACGTTGAGTACTTGAGCACTCAGTTTTCCAACTGCCAATTCTAGAAGGATAGGGAGGCTAGGTGATTGTGTAATTCTATAGTTGAAAATTCCAATTATAAGGCTTAAGGACTGAGACTGCACAATGTGTAGCTCAGGGCTGACTGGAGGGAAAAATTGTGTAGTTTTGAAGCTCGGGAGTTGGGCTTGAACAATGAGATTGCACATTTCAGAATTCTAGGAAGTAGAAATTGTGCATTGCATAGTGCCAAGATACAAGGCTACTACTTGAGGATTGAAGTTGCACAGTGTGCAGCTTAGGCTGGTTGAAAGAAGTTGATTGGCCTGGTTAGGGAGTTTTCCCAATCTTAATAAGTGTCAGATCAGTGGAAGGGATATGGGAAAAAGCATGACTCTAAACATGATCACACACTCAGATCACTTAACGACACAACATGGAACACTTAGAACACATGAACAATCTCCTTTCCTTAATACAACAACTTTGTGATGACCTACACCAAGTGTGACACCAAAGAAACACTTTGCGATGACCGTGATGAAACTTGTGCAACAATGCTTGAAACTTTGGAGATGAGTGTGACACATGTTTACATGGTAAGACCAACTCATTTACAAAAGGTTACCCCTTTCAACCACCAAAACTATATTTTGTGCATTCTACAACTCTCCACATGCTAAAAGACAACATTTTGATTTTCTTGGAAACAGGACATGTACACTTCGAGAAAACACATGGAATAACTCTTAATGCTTGCGAAGACAACATGCAAAGTCAAAATAGGCTCTGAAATTTGGATGTAGGCCAAAATTTTGGAGGATGTTATAGCAAAGACAGCACTTGGTGACACAATGGTCGAATTCTAGCTTCTCTACCTCAATTAATTATTTCTTGTAGGGTCTAGTTCTTTAGGGAGTATTGATTCACCGTGCAGATCACTTTGATTTCCCCAATTACACCGTTAATTAACATAGTTCCCTATGTCCTTTCTTGATCAAAGGAAAACATAATACCATTAATATCACAATGTTTTGAACTAGGAAAGGGTAGCATAGTTTGTGAGCTTTATATTTCCAAAGTATAATTTTTCATCTCTAGTGTTGTTGTGTTGTTAGCAGGCCTAGATAGTACCCTTTCAGAGTCACTACAGGAACACAAACATTTTTCTCCTTCCAGCTAGCCTGGATAGTACCCTGACAAAGTTTCTTACTTCACCTCTTTGTATAGGAAGCCTTTCTCTTCTTTCACCCTTCATTTATATATTTTATATAGGACTATGCATAGGGACTTATGCATTTCATGGGCGGAAGAGGGATCCTGACTTATTGAGAGTAGAAGATGTTATTCCTTTAGTGAAGCATATAAAGACCTCTGATTCAGGTTTTCTTATTTAGATTTTTCCCATTTTCCTTCTCTCCTTAACTGGATAAGGATGGAAACATTGAAACATAAAGAATTGAGTATGAGCATGAGGTTTCTAGAATAGACATGGGTATCATGGCTCAACATAAAACTCTCCTTACGGAAGCATCATATTTTCCTTCAGAACATCATTGACCAAAAGCTGTAACTAAAAAAAAAGAAGAAGGGTCGAAGGTTAGCCAAATTTTTCAGTGCGACGAGACTCTTTTCAATTCATCCACACACAAAAAAGCCATAAAACACGTTTACACATGATTCTTGTTTATATAAATGAAAAAAAAAAAGTGCAATACCAAACAAAACAAACAACCAAAAGAAAAAAATATTTACATAGGGTATGACACATCCCTAGACCATCATTGAAAATATTGTTTTAAATCTTGGCCAGTAACAAAAAGGGATTCAATCTTCCTCTCTTAATATTGGAGATGATATGTGTGTTGGCTAAGATTCTCGTGCACTGTAAATAGTCTGATCCACATGGATTGGAACTTCGTATGTTTACCTTTGTCTTTGTGGGCTTTGTCCCTCTTCAAGACTAGGTCACCCACGCTGAATTCATTTTTCCCCATAGATTTCTTGTCAAACCATCTCTTGATACCACTCTGGTGGAGGGAAAATTTATCTTTAACTTTTTTTCTTTCTTCCTATAGCTTGAGAAGTGTATTTATTGTACTCTAAAACAATAGGCATGGATTACCCTGAGATTCTTGCAAAAGTTGAAGGGCGGGAAAGTAGATGTTCAAAGGTAGGACAACTTATTTCCCATACACCACAAAGAAAGGAGAGGTATTCAAAGAAGGTTTAGATGTGACTTGATCAGCCTATAGAGCATTCATCATAATAGAGTACCAGTTCTTTTACTTGAAGAAGATGGTCTTTAATATAATATGAATAAGGTTCTTATTTGTGGACTTGGCAAGATCATTTCTCTGTGGATAATAATTAGATGAATGTTTCAACATGATACCATTTTCCAATGCAAAATCATGTAATCTAAATGATGAAAAATATGTTGCATTGTAAAAGGAAAGTGAAGTCAACGCTGAACCTGGTAATGATATTCTGCTTAAGGAAGTTGATGACTTCCTGATTGTTCAATTTCTTTAGTGGAACCACTTCTATCCACCAGGTGAATTAATCTATGGTAGTCAGAATATATTAGTGATGCTTCAATGAGTGCAGAAAAATCTCACAGATAACATCTAGACCCCATTGTCAAAATGGTTCTTCCACAATGATAGGTTGCAATAGGGTGATTGACATCTTTCCTTGGTAGACACATCTCAGATAGACTGGACACTTGCGGGCATAAGCGTTAACATCTTTGAATAATGTGGGCCAATAAAAACTGGCCCACATAAATTTGTGCACTATAGTATCACCCATGAAGTGCCCTTTGGTTGGTCCATTGTGAAGGTCACGCAATACCTTGTCTAAATCTTGTGCTTCTAAGAATCTGAGTAGTAATCCATTATGGTTACTTCTGAAAACCACCCCATGTACCAACTGGTATGATAAAGCATTCAATCTAACCTCCCTCTTCCATCATCCATATAGATCATAGGGGAGAGTATTGTTCTCAAGGTACTATTGCACATCCACATAACAAGAGGTTGAAATATTAGTGGGTGATCTGAAATAGATCTAAGACAAACAATTAAGATATTACAGAGTCATGCGCATGGATGTGCCTATGTTATTTTATGTAACGAATGGATAAGATTGTGAAATACACAATCACTAAATCAGTTAGAGAAAACATAACAAGAAAACATGTAAACACAACAAGTTTAATAAGGAGTTCACCCAACCTCCTGGGCTATGTCTCCCGATCCAGCCTTCAGTGGTGGCCTCTCTATTATGTTTTCAAAAGTAGATTTTTTACAACAGTGAGCTCAATTTGAGTCTCACACAACAGATAAAATTCAATAGGACTGTACTTGGTTCCCCCAAGTCTCTAGAGTACACAGACTCTCCTTACTGAAACTCGACCTCTATTGGTCCCCGTAGTATGAGCCCAATCTGAGACTCACACATGATAGGCATATATAGAGGATTTTGCTTGAACCTCTCAAGCCTTGTTTGGAGCACACAGACTCTTTGACTCTCTTTGTCTCTGTCTGGCTAGATGTTGCCTTTGCTTCTGTAGGTCAGCTCAGCTTCTTGTCTTTGCTCTCAACTTTCTACGTCTAACTAACTCTTGCTAACTCAGTTCTTCTTCTTTCTCTGTCAGTTTATGGCTTTAAAGCCAATCTATTTTTTGACTGTTCATTTCCGCTTCCTAGCTTTCTAGTTCTCCTACCTCTATCCATTTGAATCACTCTATTCTACGTAATCATCATTGTATAACACTTCACAAGGAAGTGGCCACCTATCCTCTAACAGATGAGGTTGTCAGCTCTCTCAGACATGTTTGAACTATCATTATTTCTGTTTTCTCCAAGAGTACCTGCAAAACCGAATCTTTTGCCAGCTCATTGTCCATGTCAGACTTCAAATCCCATGTGATCTTGCTCTATAACCTCATCAAATCTGGTCACCCATCGGGACATGTCCCTGCCATTGATTTGGGCCCCCCAAATCCTATGGTTGTCGCTCATATCGGGTTGTTGAGTAGCTCGATGGTTACCCACCCGATGTGAGTGGTTTTATCTCTCTTTCGCTGGACGCATGGCAATCGATGTGTGGCATCGGGTAGGTGTTAAGCGGATAAATCATTCTTGCAGACAAGACCGATCTCCCTAGTATCAATTGATATCTAGAAACAAGTAGGACAAGAAAATCTACTTTTCTCTAAACATATTACGATTCATCAATAAAAACTAAGAGGTGTTTTAGACCCTACCTTAAGTCCAATGCTAGTTTGTGGCAGCCTTGCTCCAACAACTTCAAAGAGTTTTTTTTAATAACCTACAAACGCAAACAAGCACACATCAAAAAACACCTACATAACTAATATAATAAATCATGTTCATCATAGTGATCAAGGAGTCTATGAAATAAACCATTAAACATAGCTCATTGAGAAAAATAAACTTGATTGTATTAACTTTGAAAAAGAAGAACTTTACAACCTTGGTGCCTTGATGCTATACAAGCTCTTCCCAGGGACCAAGCAGGAATCTCCTCTACTTTGAAAAGCCTCACTCTCTCCCAAATGAGATCAAAAGGTATGTGATCTTTCCTCTCAAAATCTCAATTAGGAAGACTAAGTTCCAGCAGCATATACCCTCAAAAATATTCAGCTTTCAACCTCCCAAGTAACCAGCCCCAACTTTCATTTTATAGTGCAAGGGAAGGAGGTTACAGGTCCACCATTGAAGGGATAGAGTCCTCCTTCAAGGGGATAAGCTCCTCACATCAAGGGGTTAGCTCCTTAAGGAATGGGATGCATGCACCCTCAAGGAGCGAACTTGCGAGTGCAAGATTCCCTCTACAAGCTTCCAGAATTGACTCAAAGTGAGTTTTTAAGAATAAACTTGCGCCTTTTTAACTTTTACAGGGGTTCGTACCCATAAATGCAGATACAGAGCGGTCAAGTGCGCAGGGGACATGACCAATTGGTGCGGTACCGCAGGTAATGCTAAGAGAAAGTGCGAAACTAGAGTTTTAGAGATTTTTAAGGACTTTCTCTCATTTTCAAAGCTTGATATGCAGAGCTAAGGTTTAAGACTTGCAAAGGAGGTATGTATGAGTGGTGATAGACTCATATTGATTACAAAAAGTCATGGTGACAATTTTTCGTGTAACAGATTGCCCCCTAAAGTGCGAAGTCTGTAATATATGAGGATAGTTTTATCATCTATGAAGAGTGAAGTGCTTTATCATTTCAAGGATCTTCCCGTGGATACCCCGGTCAGAACTTGTAAAAACATTCAATACAAAATATATATATGTGAAAATATCATCGCTGAGGTAGGCATTCCCATACTCAGATCAAAATTGACTAAGAACTAACTAAATTGTTCTGATACAGGAATGATTTTGCAATACATCAAAAGTATAGACATATGTAGACACAATATGGGTGCAACCATCTGCTTATGAATGGTCCACTGTATAATGAATAACAAATATCCTCATAGCATGGATGACGGAAACTAGATCCAGGGTATTGATTTCTGCTTCCCGAACTAGTATGATTCTATCCATGTGAATGAATGTGTCAAAGTCGAACATGGTAGAAACCACTTGATTACCAGTAAATGATGTAAATTGTTAACAAGTGTGAGAGAAACCACCAGTAATGTCAATCGCTCTCAAAGTACTCAGTACAATCCATGAAATGTGAATGAATGAGTTGACGTCAAACACGTCACGGAATCCTTTAATCGAAGGTCAATGATGCAACTTGTCATCGAAGGCGAGAAACCTACCATTGAGGCATGCAGATTCCAAGGTACTGACGATTTCTAGATAATGAGCTAAAGTCGATAGAAAGTGATCCGTTATAGGCAAGCCCACAACATGAAATCATAGATCAAATTTGAAGAAATATATTTGGCAAGAACTAACTCAGGGACAGTCAATGATGGATGACAGATATTTTGTAGGTGAATGGTTTATTTGCACAGACCTATTGAACACATAACAACACTACAAATGGCTTGGTGAGAATTGACCCAAAGCTAATACCCGGAAACCGGCTGAAGACTTTCAATGTGGCTTGATTAACTGTTAGGTAAAGGATTTCCCAACCCAGGTGAATAAAGGTGTCGTGTTCAAGAGTGATGGAAAGTTTTTCAAACACAAAGTACAACAAACATGTTCATTTTTCTCTTTTTTCCCCCACCATTTCTGGCAAGTACCTTTTTATTTTTAACAAGCTTGAGGAGGATAACATTTGCTTGGTTATAAGCTCATCCTTCGGATGAGTCCAACTTAGTTTAGATTCGAACCCTAAGAAGGAGTGGTT
>APFE030434592.1:46274-104824 GCA_000404065.3 Pinus taeda | reverse complement strand
AAATCCCAATGAAATGGATTCAGATAATAACTCAATCATTGCACTATACTCTGCAATGTTATTCGTTGTTTGACCAAGGCTTACCCCATGCATAGATACTAACTCGTCAGAGGGTGAATAGATAACCCAAGCTGTGGAACAAATATTCCATGCACTACGACAGGCACCATCAGCAAAACCAATGTATGTTTGAGAAGACGTCAACATCTGTAATATCAAGAGTAAAACCAAGATAAGCAGGAATAACGACAAAACACACTCTAAACTAGGCACACTCTCTAATCTAAAATACACCAACTAGAAAGAAATCTATTCTAACCAGAATTTCCAAACCAAACTTTAAGCATAATATCTTTTCAGATAAAGCCCATTTCTGGGTTTACCTAAAGAGACACCATCAAAATCTACTAATTCATAAGCCCCTTTGGCTAGCTTTCGCTTAACAACAAAAGGACCATGCCACATGGGTATGAATTTTCCAGCCCCTAGCTTATCGTTAGCTTGATCGTATAATAAAACTAGGTCCCCTTCCAAAAAATTGCGAGGTGTAATATTTTGATCATACTGAGCTTTTATCCTTTTTGCGTGAGTCTCGATTGCTAAAGCAGCATCACGTCGATTCACATCTAATTGAGTTAAGTACAACAAACGTTTTTCCTCTTCGGAAGTGGCTAGAAGTAATTCTATGGCTATTTGCAATGACAAAATTTCGAATTCAATGGGTAACACAGCTTCCAACCCATAAACAAGCTGAAAAGGAGTGAAACATGTTGATGTTTTGACTGAGGGTCGGTACGCCCAAAGCGCTGAAAATAACATGTTATGCCAATTCGACCGATGAATACCAATGATTCGTCGGATCATGGTGACTAGAACTTTGTTGATTGCCTCAACCAGACCATTAGCCTGTGGGTAATATGGAGTAGAGCTATCGTGACGCAGGCCAAGTTGATCTGCTAGCTCAGTCATCATGATGTTTCGGAAATGGCTCCCATGATCAGTGATAATTGCTTGAGGAACACCGAACCTAGCAATTATATGATTGAAAACAAAAATAGCAGCAGTTTTGCCGTTTGTCAAAAATGTAGGCATCGCTTCAGCCCACTTGGTAAAATAATCTACCGCAAGGATGATATAAGCATGCCCCCCGGCCGAGTGAGGGTTACATGTAATAAAATCGATACCCCATTTCGCGAAAGGACCAACAGCAATTATAGGGTGGAGAGGAGCAGGTGGAGCACGCATCTTTTGATAAAAAAATTTGCAATTGTGGCATTTCTGGACTGCATTTATACAATCTTTAAATAAGGATGGCCAAAAATAACCAGCGCACAATATCTTTTGGGCTATGGCATACCCAGACATATGGCCACCACACGCTCCAAAGTGACAGTCATTCAAAACCTTTTCAGCTTCCTCATGAGTTAAACAACGACGGAAAACAGAATCCACTCCATGACGATAGAGGGTATCTCCAATAATTTTATACTGTTGGGATTGGAAACGTATTTTTATTCGTTGAGACCGTGAAATTTCCGGCCAAAAAGATTGGGTTTGGAGATAGACAATTATATCCCCATACCATGGATCAAGAGTACTAATAAGAAACAAAGATTCATCTGCAAGGGATTCTTCTGCCATAGTTTCGGTATCAGTACGCGGCAAATCACACATTAATTCTGCGAAAACCAAAGACTTCTTTGACTTGGATTTTTCAAGCTCCAGGACAAATTCCTACAGGATAACTATCCATTTAGAATACTTGCCCCCTAGCAATTGTTTAGTCAAAATATACATCATAGGGTTACAGTCAGAAAGTACTGTGGTTTTTTATAGTAGAATGTAGTGACAAAATCGCTAGACAGCTTAAACAACTGCCAGAGCCAATTTCTCCACATGCGAATACTTAAGCTCAGTCGGATTCAAAGTTCGACTAAGATAGTAAATCACATGTTCATCATTGAATTCATCTTCCTAAACTAAAACCATTCCAATGGTGGAATGAGAAGCGGCGAGGTACAAAAAGTAATCCTGGTTGTAGTTGGGAGGATGCAATAATGGTGAATGGGTCAACGCATGTTTAAGTGCATCAAAATATTTCTGAGCTATCTCATCCCAAAAGAATGGAGTGTTCTATTTCAACAACCTCGTAAAACCTTTCGTTATCTCGACGTAGTTAGGAATGAATCGATGTAAAAAGTTTGCTTTCCCCTGCAAACTTTGGAGTTGGCGAAGAGTCGAAGGTGGAGGTAATTTAACGATGGCTTCAACCTTCAAGGGATCGACATGAATGCTAGTTTTTGAAACAACAAATCCCAGTAAGTGACCCTTTTCTATACAGAAAACACATTTGTGTGGATTCAACCTAATTCGATAATTCCTACATCTCATAAAAATGGCTCGTAAATGAGTGAGATGATCGGCTCTACGTAATGAATGAGTAGGTAAATCATCGAGATAAGGCTACACAATGTGCTTGATGTTGTGAAATGCATAAGACATAGCCCTTTGAAAAGTTGCTCCAGCATTCTTCAACACAAAAGGTAATTGGCAATAAGCAAAGGTCCCCCATGGACAAATGAAAGTCGTTATTGGTTGATCAGTAGGGAGTATGTTAATTTTATTGTAACCAGAAAATCCATCCATTAAGGAGAACATTTCACTATCGGCACAATCATCAATTATTTGATCGATATAGGGAGTTGGATAATTGTCCTTTGGAAAGGCTCGATTAATATCCCTATAATCAATACATATTCTTATCATTCCTTGCTTTTTGTTAACAAGAACAATATTCGATACCCATTCCGTTAAAGGAATCGGATATATGAAACTTGCTCGAAGTAATTTCTCAACTTCAGCTTTAATAGCAGCAACTTTTCTTGGGTGTATCTGACGCAAACGTTGCTGGATGGGTTTAGCATCCGGGTAAGTTTTGATTTCATGGACAACAATTGATGGATCAATTCCTGGCATTTCTTCATATGACCAGGAAAACGTTGTGGAATTCTTGAAATAGGGCTTTATAAGTTTGGATTTCCTCGTCCATACAAGAAGCATGTATATGAATGTTTTCAATAATTCCGGAGTTCACTGAAATGTCAATAGGAATGGTTCGAGAAATGTTTCCCAAATTCAACTCAGAATCAAGATGTTTCAATGGATTCTGTGATTCCTTGACATAATCAGTGGTCAAAATAGATGAGAAATCATTTTGAAAATGATCAAGCTCAGGTAAAAATGAAGATCGATGATGAAGATCTTCCCATGGTAAATCATCAACAGACAAAATCTCACGAATCTGCTCATCAGTATGAACAGGTTCAGAAAAGGTTGTTGAATATGAGGTTGTTATTGAAAGTGACTCCCCATGGACCACATTCATTGGATCAATTTCGGTTGAACTAGAGTTAGAAAATGACTGTACCACCTGATATGCAACTTCAAATGGACTTAAGGGCATGGCATCACCAAATGAGTCCACCTCGGAATCAGAAGGAATGATCCAAGGATCATCAAGAAAAACAGTGTCTGATGAAATCATATGAATGGTTGCAAAAGGAGGCGATACGTTCGGAGGAGGAAAGGAAAAAGTTCCTAGCAAGCCAGAATCTTTGACTAATCCCACCCCAACATCCTTATAAGGGATAGTTGTTTTACCAACATGTTGAATACTCTCAGAAGAGGCTGGGTCAGATGAAAAGTAAGTCAACTGATCTATTGTAATGATATTTCCATTATGAGGGAACTTAATGAGCCGAAAGACCGATGAAACAACAACAGTCATCGCGTAAGACCAACTGCAACCCAAAAGAAGGATGTAATCTAGAGGGGCATAAACCACCTCCACATCTAGATTAATAGTTTTGCCTTCTACCCCTATAGGTAAATCCTACAGAATGCCATAAGGATGAAACCCTCAGCTGTCAAAAGCCTTCAAAATCATTGGGGATTGGTTAAGTGGCGGAGAACCAAGCGATTTCCAACACGAAATCTACATAATACACGTTGAAGCACCCTCATTAACCACAGTCCGAAAGAAAGGATTTTTTTCGACTAACACTGGGATCTGGAAAGCCATTTGATGAGGTAAGCGAGGTGTACTATTTTCTAAATTGAAGATTATAATGTTGAAATCCTGAACATCAACAGCTCCAAATGATTGCAACACCTCCAAAGCTAACATTGCTGAAGGGGATATAGCTAAATCTTCAACAATGTTATAGTTCTGAGTAGCTCTCAAATGTGGATTGAAAGCTGACTTCTGAAGTATACCTTTACTAGGCAGTTTGATTACTAAGTCTAGATTAGGTTTCTCGATCTGTAGCGGATCGGAACCAGGAGGAGTTGAAGTTGATGGGTTCGAACTAAAAGATTCTGGTTCCTTACCACCAACAGGATTCTTACTTCCATAATCTTGCGATCGCGTCGCAATCCTGACATGGGACATCATCATAATTGGTTCTTCTAAGGAATTTGAGGAAGAACCTATCATCTTACTATCTTGAGTGGGAAAAGGATCCTTCAAGACAGCAGGTGTTTGAGAACCTTTGACAATTTTCAAAACCTCAGCTCGATGTGGACAATCTCTTGTAAAGTGCTCCTCATCACAGATGAGACAAGGATAGCGAGGTTTACGCTTCTCGTCAGTAGATTCAGTTTTTTCTGGTTTCTCTTTTGTGTTTTTCTTATTTTTCTTCTTCCCTTTCTTTTTACCGCCGGATTTTGACTTGGCCGTAAAAGATTCTACAACATGAATATCGGCAAGAACTTCAGTGGAAGCTTCTCCTATCCAAGAATCTGGTAAAGTTATAATAGGAGAAGAATTCTTTGTAGATTTCTTCTTACTTTTGGTATTAATTGTATCAATCATACCATCAACGGAATGAGACCCTGAAGGAGTTGCAGTTATTTGAATTTGTTTGGGAGGATCAGGGATTTTTTCGTGTAAAGTACCCGACTGCGTATAAACTAAGTCAAGGTACTGAGCCTGAGCAATTACTTGCTCTTCAGTAACTACTCCTGCCTTAGCTAAATCCTCATTGATTTTAGGTAATAATGATTTAACAAACCATTCTGCCAAATTTTGATCTGGGATAAAAACTTTCACTAAACGTCATCGACGTCGCCATTCATGAATATAGTCTGAAATATATGTAGACGTTGACTGTCTTAATGAAGTTAATAATTCCGTGCCATTTTCATATCTGACAGGCAACTGAAAATGAGTTAAGAATGAAGTAGCTAACTGACTAAAATTATAAAAAGAGCTTTGTGGCAACTCAATGTACCACTTAGCCGCAAGACCAATTAGAGTGCGTTGAAAAAGCCTTAAGCGAATTGAATAATCTATAATTGAATTTGATGCACACTAGAGGTGATAGGTCATCACATGGTTCGATGGATCCTCTCCTGGTTTACCCTCAAACTTGGGAATATCACTCGGCAACTTATTAGGCATTGGCGGCCAGTACGGAAGATAATAAATTGGATCGTTCGTAAGGCACGACTAGTCAAGTAAATCCAAAGTTGCGATTAATGGTAACTGATGGTTAGGGTCTCGAAAACCTTGGGACACAAGAGCAGCTCCAGAAGGAGGATACCCAGGATAACCTGGAATTGGATTTGCATTTGGAATATTATATCCTCCTAGAAAATGAGGATTAACCAGACCAAACTAGGGTTGTTTAGATTGAGGTTGTTGATATGTATACCCAGGGTACGGTTGATACTGATAAACTAGCTTTGCACAGTAGGACCGTATTGATATTATCCCCGGTAAGGTTGATAAGTAAATTGAGGTTGACTTGTGACAACCGTACTTGGACCAGGTTGTCCTACAGACATCTGAACCGAAGTCTGGATTGTAGGTCCAAATTGGGGTAAAGAGGTTTGAGGAGTTGATACAGGAATAGTAGAAATTGGAGCTGTCGATACTCTAGAAGTAGGTAGGGTAGATTGAACAGAAGTTGTAGCAGTTGCAGTAGTCGTTTGAGGCGGAGTTCGAGGGGAACTAGGCCCAGGCTAATGAACTACACCAGGTGCAAAAGTTTGAATAGTAGGCTGGACGGGTTGCTGGGTTGAACCAGAAACCATAGGTTGTCCAGGTTGAGATGACAACTGCACATTGGGTTGAAAAATTTGTTGAGTTTGAGATGGATCCCACACCATATTGATTCCAGGGTAAGGGCCCATAACAGGTTGAGCATACGGAGGACCATAACCAGGTTGAGTGTAGGACTAATAATTGAAAGGTACATTTCCAGTTCCTTGAACAAATGGTTGACCAGAATGTGGTTGGAAACCTTGAGATGGGTACTGACCTTGTGGTTGATAACCTTGACGCATGTACTGAAACTCGGGTTGACCTTGAGGTGTATATTAATAATGGGGTTGACCTTGAGGCATATATTGAGTCTGGGGTTGACCTTGAGGCATGTACTATCCCTGAGGTATGTACTGACCTTGAGGTTGCCCCCCAGGCGGGATTTGACTACCTTGAGGTTGCCCCCTCGTCAGTATTTGACTGCCTTGAGGTTGCCCCCAGGTGGAAACTGATTACCTTGAGGTTGCCCCCCAGGCAGAATCCGACTACCTCGAGGTTGTGGATTTGGAATAGCACCAGACATCATAAGAATTTCTTCTACACTCAATGGTGGAGTTCTGTTATGACCAGTTGATACCCCATGTTTGATGTGTTGAGGAGACGCTCCTGAAAAAGTACCAGAAACTGATTGATACCCAGACAGAACAGAAGGACCACCATTTAAAATTGTTTCCGGATTTTGAGAAAACATGGATGACCGGTTTGACATATTCGAAGGAGAATAATAATCTCTGGGTGTTGGATGAAAAGGAATATGAGCTTGTGAAGCAGCGAGACCTGAATTTTCTAAAAAGTTCGTCAAAGATACGTACCAAGCATCACTTCGAAAAGGACTATAAAATATAGATTCACGCTCCCTAAGTTCTATATTTGGTTGATTTTCAAGGGGAGTTATATCCTCGTCCAAAATAACAAGTTCTTCAATAGAAATGAGTCCTGACGGAAGATTCTAGGTAATGACACTTCCCACCCTAGGTGAACCAAGAGCACTAGAAACTAGAGAAGCAAATCCCGAGGATGGAGTAGCAGCAGGTTTAGTTTCAAGTTCCTCAACTAATTCACCAGTAGAAGAAAAACTACCAGTAACTTCGGAAACTGAAATTGGTTTAGAAATATACTATGTTGCTGGAACGTGATAATCAAGATGAATAACCAAAGATGATTCTCTGGCCTCTAGTGAACCAACTCTACTTTCACTAGGTGTGACAAGAGCTCTTAGCCCTTCAAGCTGACTTGGTGTATATTCGGGAGGCTGCCCTTGAAGTCTACGGGATTGTCTCGATAATTCAGCCACGATTAATTAATTAATTACTTCACACGAAAACAAAGAAAATCTCAAGAAAATCACCTAAAGTCTCTAAAGAACCAAACAATTGAATCACACACCTAACAATCTAAGGGTTCAAATCACACACAAATAGTATTTTTCTGTATCGAAAACACTAGTTGGTGATGAAATCCAACCTCGCAGAATTCAATACAGAATGGCGGTTGGAACAGTTACCCCGACAACCTGCTTAATGAAATAGACTGGCATAAGTTTCTTCACAAAACCGTCTCGAGTGAAGATAACCCCTCAGAGAGTCCAAGTGAGTCTAGTCGATGTCTCCTCCACATACAGTGGGATCTTCCCTCCACCATCACCTTAGGAAAGAATCCTATAGATAATGGCCACTAAGGTTACCAACAAAGACAAATATACCTAGTGGAATAGTCTACGATCTGATATGCACACAAGGGCAGAGTAACAAGCTCAATCCCCTTGAAGGATCCTTGACATAATCCAAGGTTTACCAACAAGTGACCCCAGGCTCCTCAACAATGGTTAATCCGAGGTTTACCATTTTTAATACGTGAATATCTGCTATCATTCCCAATGAGGAAGGATTGATTACCTCGCTGGTTCAGATATGATCTCATGCTTCTCCTTTAAGAGGAGCTTTCCCAAAGCATAGATGAAACAATTGGATTTTTCCTACCACAAGATCGACTACTTGCTTGTTTTACCTATCTTGGAGAGTTAATTACTCCCTACTCCAAGATACTAACCTAAGCTATGTTGGTGAATAAGAGCCCTAGAAATAAAAAGATTGCTAGATGAATTTTAATTAAGTGTTAATTTTACTGGTTGTTTCTTAAGTCAAAAGGTATGGAGATGAAACTTTGTGGTGTGAAGACTCAAATCCAAAACGCTAAAAAATGCACCTAAGATGATCAATTCTTTTCCTTTTCAATGAATCTCTAGCTAAAGGAAGAGTTGAGAATGCAATTTCTTTGAAAACAAAACTTTCCTTCAACATAAAAATGAAAAGAAAAACCTTTTTGTCTTTTTCTTTTTCAATACACTCAAATGAAGCTACTAATTATGCTCACGAAATAATCCCTTTTCGTTTCAACACTCAAAACTAGAAAAACATTTTTTTCAAAAGAGAAACTAGAATTTCTAGACAACACACTCAAAACTATGAAAAATCTAATCTTGAGATCTAACTTCTTAAAACTAATTGAAATAAAAGCTTCAAATGTTTTTTGAGGATGTTTTTACTTAGTTATTCAACAAACTAAGGATTAATTCGTTCAGCAAGACAAATCAACCAAAAACACCCAGCTATGTTTTTTATAAAAAATGAAATTCACAACTTATGACCAAGTTCATTCAAAGTTTTGCAAAGAGAAACAAAATTGATTTCTCACCAGAGGAAGATCTCACAAACTAGCCAGACTTATCAAGAATACAAAATATTCCAAGGTTATCTAAGGTCTCTTAGGCTTCTAAGCTTCAAGTCACTACAAAGACTGAGTGAAGACCAAACCAAGCATGCAAAAACTTCTAGAAATTCATTCAAAACACAACACCAATGGAACTTACTTATGAGAGACTTTTAACAGGATATATGTAGATATGGGTAGAGGATAAAAGTAACAAAAATAACCTAAACTAAACTAGACGAAAAGATTTCAAGATTTTCAAAAATTTTGACAGGGTCCGTAGGCCCCCACTGAAACCAGGTGCGGTACCACTCTGTGCAGTAAAGTAATAGTGCAGATAGGTCCGCACTGTAACTTAAGCAGACAGTGCGGTCCTCGGAAAAATTTCTAAAAAACTAAAAACTCAATCCAGGATTGACACACTACCCAATCCCACACACATCAAGTAAAAATCAGAAACAAAAAATCAAGTTTCTCGAATCAAAGATAAAGGAAAATTAAACAATCAAATCTTGTCCCTAGTGAAGTTGCCAATTTGTTAAGCGGATAAATCATTCTTGCGGACAAGATTGATCTCCCTAGTATCAATTGATATCTAGCAACAAGCAGGACAAGAAAATCTACTTTTCTCTAAACATATTACGATTCATCAATAAAAACTAAGAGGTGTTTTAGACCCTACCTTAAGTCCAACGCTAGTTTGTGGCAGCCTTGCTCCAACAGCTTCAAAGAGTTTCTTTTTAATAACCTGCAAACACAAACAAGCACACATCAAAGAACACCTGCATAGCTAATATAATAAATCATGCTCATCATAGTGATCAAGGAGTCTATGAAATAAACCATTAAACACAGCTCATTGAGAAAAATAAACTTGATTGTCTTAACTTTGAAAAAGAAGAACTTTACAACCTTGGTGCCTTGATGCTGCACAAGCTCTTCCCAGGGTCCAAGAAGGAATCTCCTCTACTTTGACAAGCCTCACTCTCTCCCAAATGAGATCAAAAGGTGTGTGATATTTCCTCTCAAAAGCTCAATTAGGAAGACTAAGTTCCAGCAGCATATACCCTCAAAATATTCAGCTTTCAACCTCCCAAGTAACTAGCCCAAAGCTTTATTTTATAGTGCAAGGGAAGGAGGTTACAAGTCCACCATTGAAGGGATAGAGTCCTCCTTCAAGGGGATAAGCTCCTCACATCAAGGGGTTAGCTCCTTAAGGAATGGGTTGCATGCACCCTCAATGAGCGAACTTGCCAGTGCAAGATTCCCTCTAGAAGCTTCCAGAATTGACGTGAGTTTTTAAGAATAAACTTGTGCCTTTTTAACTTTTACAGGGGTTCACACCCATAAATGCAGATATAGAGTGGTTAGGTGTGCACGGGACATGACCAATTGGTGCGGTACCGCAGGTAATGCTAAGAGAAAGTGTGAAACTAGAGTTTTAGAGATTTTTGAGGATTTTCTCTCATTTTCAAAGCTTGATATGCAGAACTGAGGTTTAAGACTTGCAAAGGAGGTATGTATGAGTGGCGATAGACTCATATTGATTACAAAAAGCCATGGTGACAATTTTTCGTGTAACAGCAGGACTTGGTTGAAACCACTTACTACCTTGAGGCCTTCTGATATCCTGCCGGTTTTATGGAATCCTACCCCCTACAGAATCAGTGCGATATCCTTTACATTTTATAACCTTTCGGGTCCAGGTGCTCAAGGATTTTCCTTCTTTGAGGGGTTTGCTCAGTGATATGTGATTAATCACATATCAGAAACCACCCCCGTTTCTTGAAAAGGCCTCCCGTTTTGCTAATTTGTGTCAGCACACGTTACCATGGGCCGACGGTCGACATGCTTGACCGAGGGTCCTCATTGCTCTACGCTGATCACAAATTGCAACTGTTTATGAGGATATCTCTGATAAGCTTGAACTTCATAAGACTTTGAAACTTGGCATAATTTTTAAGAGTTCATGAAAATTTAGAGTGTTCTAGGATCCAATTCAGATGAGTGGGGGGAGCTTGCTCCACGTTGTGCATCTCAATATCCTACTCCCATCTAGATGAATCATCTTTTGATGTATTCACTACTTCTGCTACTAACCAAAATAGACCATCACCCTAGATAGTATAAACTAGTTTGAGTTCGAGATCATATTCCTTTAATACAATCATCCAATTCTCTCTTCTCTCACCAAACTCTTGTTGGACAAACAAGGATCTGACTATTGGGTGTGGAACAAATATAATACAATGATTCTTCAAAAGATAGGGCTGAAAGTTCTTTAACACCTTGTAGAGCACATAGGTATGTTTATCGATCGTGGGATATTTAAGTTTAGGTTCTTGTAGGCTAGCACTCATAAAGGATATAGGTTGCTCATTATTATGATCATATTTCTACGTAAGAATGGTGGAAAGAGAAGTATCAGAAGCAAAGGTTTAGAGCAAGAAATCGTTATTGAAATATGGGTTGTACAAGGCCAGTGCTTTCACAATTTCTTGCTTAATATGGGAGAATACATTATTTTTCCCTTTTGTCCCGCTTATATATAGTACCCTTCATCACCATCTCCTACATGGGTTTTACTACTTGAGAATAATCAAAGATTAAATTGTAGAGAAAATTTATCTTCCCTAAGAAGCATTGCATGGCCTTCTTATTCACTAGGAAGGGAATCTGCATGATAGCCCTAACCCTTTCAGGGTCCACTTTAATCTCACTTTTTGCTATGATGTGTGTTATCAGCCTATTTTACCCCCTAGATTCAGAGTTCCTTAGTCCTCATGGTTGTTTGACTTTTTCCAAGCTTTAGACCTTCTTTTTTCCAGTCATACTTCCCAGTCGCACTAATGGAGGCCTATGAGAGATACTGAAGCCTCCTAGTTTCTCCCAACTCTTCCTTGTAAGAAGTGATTATTGCCTTTTTCAGTCTATTCTATGCCTGTGATTGGGGATGTCTTATAGAGTGTTCTGGTCCCTAGGAGATTAGTTCAACCCATCACTTATTCGAGCTAGAAAATATTGTCATTTGGAGTTTTCCATGACTTCTCATCGTCCTGAGCATTTACGTTCATCCTCTTGGGACCTCTCTTCTTCCTATTTATATTGGACCATTTGGGAGGGTCAGGCTACTTTGAAGAGCCATATTCTTGGTAAGTTGGAGATCTTGAGTCTGTGTTGCTATTTTACTTCTAGTGAGAGAGAGCTTGTGAGGTTCTTGTTTCTTGAGTATTTCTCTTTATGCTCAATTCCTTGTTATAGTGGGGAGACTTTGTCAGATTGAGGAGAAAAAGCTTTGAGGTGAAGCTATATGGCTGTAATCTAATGTTTTCATGATTAATAGAAACATATGTTCCTTCCGTGTATCTATTTGTATTTAACATGCTTTATAGTTTTTTCTATGATATTTTTTTCTAATGATCTTACAAGGAAGATTACTTATTGTCTCTCTTTGTTTGTGGTTGTGTGTAGGGATCGAGACCAGGTGCAGATAAGGTAGATCACTTGAGTGGAGCAGGGGAATCTACATCAGACCCAAAATCCTTCACTAATCTGCAAGGAGGGAAGGTGCACAAATATTTCCTTGTACTATATAAAAATGACTACTTGATGCATGTTTGATCATTTGTGTTGGGAAAATATTGTATCTCTATTGGTCTTTCCTTTTGTTGTTTGGTGATATGATTTGGACACAATATCACAAAGTAGTAGCTGCATCTAAACTGAAAGCAACACTTTTGTTGCATCTAAATTCGCATGCAAGGAGATATTTCTCTGTGATCTTGTGTCCAAATCAGATCACCATATAGCAGAAGGAAATATCAATAGATATATAATAGTGTCCCAACCCAAATGATCAAACATGCATTAAGTAGTCGGTTCTATATAATACAAGGAAATTTGTGTGCACCTAGCCTCCTCATAGGTTGGGGAAGGATTTTGGGTCTAATGAATATTTTCATGCTCCACTCGAGTGATCTACCTCGTCCACACCTGATATCGATCCCTACACACAACCATAAATAAATGGAGACTACAAGTGACCTTCCTTAGAATATCATTAGATAAAAATACCTTATAAATAACCATAAATCATGTTGAATACAAATAGATACAGGGAAGAAACATATGTTTCTATTAATCATGAAAAATCATATTACAATAATGTACCTTCACCTCAAAGCCTCCTCTTTGCGGATCGGTAGAGTCTCCCCACTATAACAAGGAAATGAGCATGAAGATAAATACTCAAGTAACAAGAACCTCATAAGCTCTCTCTCTAGAAACAAGATAGCAGCATGGAATCTAGATCTCTAGCTCTCCAAAACAAGATTAACCCTCTCAAATTCTCTAGTATAAATAGGTAGAATGGAGGTCCCAAGAGGATGAATGTAGATGCTCAATATGATGAGAAGTCATGAAAACTTATAAATTATAATTCTTGGCTAAATCGAATAAGTGATGAGTCAAATTGATCCCCTAGGGACCGAGACACTATAGAAGACATCCCCAGCTGCAGGCATAGAAAAGAATGAAAAAGGCCATAGTTTTTTGCACAACGAAGGGTTGGGAGTGATTGTGAGGCTCCAGTTTCTCTCATAGGCCTCCATCAATGTGTTTGGGAAGTATGACTGGAAAAAATAAGGTCTAAAGCTTGGAAAAATTCAAAAAACCATGAGGACTAAGGAACACTAACCCTAGGTGGTAAAATAGCCTAATAACAATGTGGCCCAAGATATTTCCCTTGGACACTGTGAAAAGTTCTCTTCTTGGGATTAAGAGATATCCCATATTTCTGACATTGCTCAAAGATTTGCTTTAGATGGCGCAAGTGGTCGAATCTCTTTTTCTAAAACAGCATGACATCATTAAGATACAACACCATGCTATGATAGAGAAAACCATAAAACGTGATGTCCATCGCACATTGAAAGGTTGTGCCAACATTAACTAGCCCAAAAGGAATTCTTCTGAAAGAAAATATGCCCCAAATCATTCAGAAAG
The DNA here is from genome assembly GCA_000404065.3 of Pinus taeda. Classification (NCBI taxonomy): domain Eukaryota; kingdom Viridiplantae; phylum Streptophyta; class Pinopsida; order Pinales; family Pinaceae; genus Pinus; species Pinus taeda. The sequence continues at coordinate 91,005 of APFE030434592.1, read as the reverse complement.
TTGTGTTAAGTACATTAGGTTTTGAGACTTCAACCTGGTTGTAACTTGAAAATCCATCGAGCTGAGAATTTGTTGTTTTACCGTGATACTTTCTATAATATTTGCTCCATTGACTACACTGGATAATTGTCTTTGTTTGAGCCACGATTGAGATTTTCAAAATCCATGTGTAGTCGAATTTCCTCAGACTTCTTCCTTACTAGGACCATATTAGAGCCTCCCATTGAATATCACACTTTATAGATGATCCAAGCATAAGACAACTTCCTTAAATCCTCCTAAATCAGGGGCTCAAGTGTCAGGTGTACTTTCCACAACTTCTACTAAAAAGGCTTGGCCCCCTCTTTTATTGGAATAACATGTTGGATTATTTGCATCTCATAGTCTTTTGACTCATCATACATCCATGAAAAGACATCTTAGTACTACTTAAGAAGGTGAATAAAGGCTTGCTACTCTTGAGATGTGCAACAAGTACCAAGATTGAAAAAATTTAGATCATTGTTTGTACCCATATTGATTTGTTCATGTGATAAAGTTGAACTATGACTTTTCACGTTAATCATTCCTCAAAAGTGATTATGTAAGTCATACAATGTTTCTAGTGATACCACACCCTTAGGCATGGGGTTCCCCTTGTTTACTTAAGCCTCATCTTGCATCGCTTTATCATGCTCGTCTTCATCAATGGTTGGGTCTTTGAACACATTAACGCTCACCATGAAGTGTAGTATCTACTAGTCAACATTGAAAATGTGCAAATTAGTGATATTGTTAGGGATGGATGGTTTATAAATAATTTCAATAGAAAAGCCATCCCTATGTGGTGACAACCTAGCAACAGTAATTGCTAATGCATCTGCATCTGCATTACACATTCTAGGAACAAATACAACATTAAATATTGGAATTGAGAAATCAAATGCCATACCTCTTGTTGATAGTTTTTTAAATTGGGTGACACACAATGTATAGTATTTCATACCTATCGTATGATGATATCACAGTCACCTATTGTTTTAAGCAGTTAAACTTTGAGGCCAATGGCTTTTATTAATCCCAAGATGAGTGCTTCATATTCTGTAGTGTTATTTGTGCACTCAAATTCTAAGCAGCTAGAAATCAAGTGTTTTCTCTATTGTGAGTCTATTAAAACACAACCAGCTCTAGAGCATTCCTATGTCTTAGAACCATAAAAATAACAATTACATGAATTAGAGCTACAAGGGCTACATCCTACACTAGTATTACTACTATCTACTGTACATAAATCATTTCCACTAGTTGGACTAGGAAGGAGTTCCAACTTTGTGTCTCGTGGGACTGGGGAAGTCTAAGAAACATAGCACCCAAGGTCAATCTCCAAAAAGCAGTTTCCAAAAATTAAATCTGCAAAATCCATAGGTTCATTGTTTATTTCTAAGGGTGTAACAGTGTGTTTCATGTAAGTTTCTAATTCCACATGGATTTGGTTATTCCTACCCTTATACGAAAGCCATAAATGAAATCAATTGGTAGAAAAACACCCCTGTAGTTTTCTAGACGAGCCTCTACTTAGAGATACATTGTATGCTTTTGAGATGTCCACAATTACTATTTTTAAGCACTAGTGAACTCATTGATCAAATGTAAGGTGAGTAAGAACATTTCTGAGTTCACCAATAGCTTGGACAAGAGACCTGTCCAGTTGAATAATCTATGCATTGGTATTATCCCATTTAGCATTGATCTTTTTTGCTACATATAATGGAATTATGTTTACAGATGCACCAAAATCAACTAAGAAAGTATAAACATTGGTATTAAAAATTTCGAAAGTCAATAAAAATGGAGGGAAGAGTGAGTTAAATTCTAATGTTAATGCATTAACAACTGACTCCAGGGGACCAAAAGACTCACTAGATCCCTTTTGTGAAGAAAAATTATTACCTAACGAAGGTTTATCAAGGGCTTGGAGAAGTAGTTCCTGCTAGCTGGCTATCCTTGTAAGATCAAAGATCAAAATATTTATGCCATATTCCTTCGTGCCTTCAACTATTATAATCCAACACATAAAGCATTATCGAAGTGTCTGGGGGAGTGGCCTTGTTTGAAACTTTCGGAATGATGGACATAATTTTATCGTTGGCATAAGCATTCTTTATTGTGACATCATTTCTATACTTATCTTAAGTGTTCTAAGTTGAGTTGATAGTCGGTGTGATTTTTTTTAACAAGTGTTCTTTCAATTTCTGCCTTTCTAGATCTTGTTCTAAAACTAGCCCTTGGCTCCCCAGCTTGTATCGACTATTTTTCTTTTGAATTGGGCCTCACTAAGTGGTATTTCTTCAGAATTCTTATTCTCAACAGTAAACACACAACTAAAAGTATTCACTGCATGTCTGATACCCACAGTCTCTTCAGTCACAAGAAATTCTTCCTTTTCTTCCATCTACTCAGTTTTCTCATCTGAAAGTACTGTGTCAATGATGTGTACATTTGAATCATTCATGCTCTGACTCCATTAGGGGAATTTATTTTCTGAATTATATTCTTGATTAAAATAATAATATTGGTCTATGCCTATGATTTCAACATTCAACATAACATTCGAGCTTTGTCAAAACTTAGATGACTCACTATTACTGTTGTTGTTATTATTCCTTCTCAAGAAGTTCAACTTTGGGGGTTTGCTACTAAGATTGGTCTCGCTTATCCTTGTTTTAACTCTGCCAACTCAATTGATTGAGACTGATTGGTCTTGCTTAAGATTTCTAGATCAGTAGCTTCTTTATCCTTGGCCTTGTTTGAAAAGTCCTGAAACCTTTTGCCTGCCTCCTTGGAGTATTTAGATGATTCATCACCAAAAATGACTCCAATTTCACACAAGTCCTTTTCAACTATAATGGATTCTTCAAAATTTTGTACCAGAGTTTCTTTCACAACTCTCTTTACAAACTGTGAAATGTTTGTCGGCAAGGCACAAGTGTACTAATCGATCGTGATGGAGGCATGAGGTGTCATATCTGAAGGAAATTAGTTCAATACTCGATTGAACCTCTAATTAAAATCTTTTACCTTTCCTTTTTCCCCCATATTTAGATTCCCTAACTCCTTTAATAACATGGCTAGGGTTTTTTCATTTGCGAACTTTTCAAGGAACAACTTTTTAAACACCCTCCAGTTTAGACTTGAATTTGTGGGAAGACTATGATACCAAGCAGTCGCACTACCATATAAGGTACAAGGAAAGAGTCTACATGAAACATTGTCATAACATACCTCGAGCATATATAGGTGTAGGTAGAAGTTATACAAATGGTCTTCTGCTTTAATCGTCTTATTAGGGTCATAATTCATTAACAACTTTTTTAGTTTTCTTGGCATCTTATGTAAAAATGCATGGAAGGGAAAGTGGGACCTAATTCATCCAATCCAAACCTTGGTCTACCATGTCCTTGTCTCTATACTCCTCCTCTTCTTCAAAATTTGAGGAATATTTTTCATGACTGCCTAACTCATGGAAAGTGTTGTATGAGAGCACAACATTGTCCCCATCATCCCGATTTTAAGATGGAATCTTCTCTAGTTTTTCTATGTTTTCCGTAGATTCCACTAACCCTTCAAGGGTAGCAAAGACCAAATCTTCCATTGTAGAAACCACTATCCTGGTAGGATTTGTTTCTTTCTTCTTTGAAATATAAGGAATGTTATGTCCTCCAAGAGTTAATTTGATAGCCTTTGTAAATTTATAGGTTATGGGTCAAATTTTCTAAATGCGATCGTAAGAAACTTCACAGCTTTGTTCAGGGAGGCGTTGAGAAGATCCGCCTATTTCAAGAATATGAGTCGGAGAGTTGCTGGGATTGTTGTTGCCTTGTTGGATTAGTGGGCCCTAACCTAGGTTTAGCATTTATTAGCCAAGCAAATCCTTACACTACTGGCCCTTTTGGCATCAATCCGTGGAGCATGGACTGTCTCACCCGAAGCAGTATGGGGAGATTTAGGAACCAAATTTCTGCACCCACAGATGGTAGTGATGTCATTTCATACCCTAAACCTACCTTCACGTAGATCGATAAGGCTTTTAGGGATTATCAATATACTTCTCTTATCTGGCTTCTAGACCTTCGCAAAGGTCTGCGATCATCCTTCACAGGCCCTAAACATGTGATTTATCTACTTAAGTGCTTCTGTAAATATTCTTACCTATGTATTTAACCCAATCAGCTTAAGTATCTGATGAATTCAACATGCATTAAGATATTCTTCTATAAACAGATATTATTACTTGCACTCATATAACAAAGTAAAACATATAGATTCGTGCATCAATATAGCATTAAATCATAAACCCAATATTATTCTAAACATAATCACATGAATTCATAACAGAAGTAAATAGATCAACACATGCAATTCCAGAATAATCCTCTTTATTAATGCTTCAAATCTTCTTTACAGACTCTAACTATCCTACACACACAACTACAAGAGTCTGCGCACTCAGCTATGAACATCTACCCTAGGCCTCTATGCACAAAACTACAGATCCTCTTTCGTATGCTAAGACTCTTTGCTCTTAGCTCTTACTAACCCATTACATCAACATCAATGACCAAATCTAATCTACCTTAGCCTCTTCTAAGACTTCCCTTTTCATACAATACCATGGTCTACAGACCATGGGTAGATCTCCTAAAGTCAACATGACTTACACAAACGAAGGGAAGAAACCATTTTTGACACTTTACATCTTCACACTCTGTGACCACAAAATGTGGAGACTTTACACCTCTTATACAAAAGCTTGGGCTTTCTGCCCCAAAACTTGGGCTTTTAACCCCAAAAATGACCATAGGGGACCCTGTCCTAATAGGCCCCCAACACAAATATGGTGACTCACCCTTGAGTCACTTTGATGGCATAGAGATCTTGCTATAAATACCTCCCAGCTCCACTTGCACCACTACAACTTCAGTGGTACACTGTATCGCTACCTTCTTGACCTGCTCTACCAGCTGCTCTGTCGCTAGTCCTGCGCTATATGCCTGGATCTTATGTTATACCGCCTGCAGGCTAGCACCCTTTCCTTCAATGGTGGGGGTGAGCACATAGATCTCATCTAGACAAAGCCCCAATCTGGTCTTGAGTACAGCCTCTTTGCATTGCACTGCTTCTGCATGTTCCTTCAATTCCTTTTCTTCATGTAGTTTCACCAATCTCTGCATGATGACGATGGTGTGCATCATTGCTCTTGCTTCATCATAACACTGTTGTAACTCCCTCACCTCAATATTTAACATTTGTAAGTTAGGATCTTCCTCCAGACTGGTAAGTACCTCTAGCAACTTCTCAAAGAGTGCAGTGCAATCCATCACCGCGTTATCTACTGCAGCAACTACATCCTTGACAACTGCCTCACACATTTCTTTGACCTCTAGTGGAGTCGAAGGCTAGGCCTTCAACTCAAGCTTTGTAATCTTAAGGTTTAGTTGAAACTGAACCATGGCTAGCTTGGTCTTGGCATCACGCACACCTGCAACCAACTGATAAATCTTGACTTCCACCAACGCTTCTTCTGGGATATGTAGCCCCAGAATGGTTCAGCATGCTTCAGTGACCATTGTTGTAGTATGTTGATTCTTCTCCTTAATATTTTTCCAGGTGTCAATCACTGAAGTCTTCTCTATGAACATATGTGCATTTTAACCTTCTGCTCGCTGATCACTCTCAATGCGCACTATTCTCAGACCCTAAATTCTGTAATAACACCTGATTGCAGTGTGTGAAGGGCTTCACTTGGGAGCGTGGCCGAGTTCAAACCAATGTTTCTTAGAGTGCTGACAATAGCCTTGTTAACTTCCACCTCCATGATTAGAGGGATATTTGGTAGTGCAACAGCCTGGGGATCCAATGATTGAACCATCTCCATTGCTTCAATAGTTCCTGTCACCAAAGTAGTCGACATCATGTTGCTTTGTGCTACACCAATCTGCAGTTGTGTAGTTTGGATCTACAACTCGTGTAGACCTGTCTGAATGGCGACCAAAGCTTGCTTCTGCTGATGATCAAACTACTCTAGAAGCTCCATGGTCGCTTCCCTTACTTTATCCCCAATGTCATCTAAGTCACCTTCTGTCAAAGTGATCGGTACAAGTGATGATTTAGAGGCCTTGGACTTCTTCCACAACCCTTATTTCTCCTACGCCTAATTTCGCTTCACCCAAAAGGGGGTACTCTCTTGGTCTCCACCACCCTATTCAGATTACTCCTCATCCTCCATCTGCAATGAAGGAGACTTCTGACTTCTATCAGAGTTGCATTCTTCCTATTATTCCTTTGCGACGCGCTCCACTTTTGCTTTTTCTTTTTCCTCTTCTTCCTTTTTTTTCCTTTCAGCCATCTACTACATTTTCAACTTGAACTCTTCCTTCTTTTGCTTTGCCATGGACTTACTAGATCTAGTAGAAAAATTTGAGGCTATGCACCATTCGGTTAGCCAATGATCGAGGAGTGTTGTTATTGCATCAGCTATTGCAAGGTATGGGAGATCATACCATTTTTGTTCTGGGTCCTTCCACACCTAGATGGAGATACAGAGGAAGTCTACCTTGAACTCTGTGTATCCCAACAACTACTCATAAAAAATTGGTGATAGTCTTGGCTTGCAGTTGATGGCCACGTGGATGCTTGCCTCCATGAGTACCCAAAATATTTTACTCTCCTTGACTCACTCAACATCATTTATGGCCCATAGCAAAGCGAGCATCACTGCTTCTAGTAAATCTGACACGATCGAAGGAATCTGGCTATCCTTAAGTAATTCCCACACAACTAACACAATTTATAACAATAGCCACACATAATGAAATGTTTTTCTTTGGTCCTGTGCCTCCCTACAGTTTGCGAGGAACTCGCTGCATAGGTAGCACACCCAATTGAATTGTACACCCTCTATGCACTGGGCCGCTAATGACACAAATGGTGTAAGCACCTCATTTGTGTGACACTTCTGCATGATCTTCCCAGCCAAGAACTAGGTGGCTACCTTGACTGCGGGGTCTGTTATGCTTGAAATTGGGTATCCACGTGGCTTCTTGACAAGCTTAAACTTGTCCTTCATTCACTCAGTGCGATCATGTTCGCCCACATTTCTGCCAAATTCCTTGGTCAGATTCAACCTTGAATGTGGTAGCAATGTGATCCTATGGATCAACATATCCGTGATTGGTATTGGCTCTCCCAACCATAGGCACCCATTGTGCACTAGACACAAAAATTGTTTGATCATGATCAAATTTATGGGAGCACAGTTGTAGTGCAGTACCCAGAGTAGATTCAACAATCCTTCCTTCTCCACCCCTCTAATCCACTTCACCGACTTCAGTGTGGTGACACTAGAATATTTATAGAATATGCACATCATAAATGTATCATTTGCTAGGTGGGGGAATCGCTCAGTCTCTACCAAGTCCCAATCCTCTAACTTCAGATGTGGGACATGCGCCAAGCACGAACGTTGAAATGTGATCTGATCAAGAAGCAGAGGTGTATTAAGCAGAAATTTTCCCTCGTCTGGGTCCTTCAAGACCTTCACCTTACCCCGACGTGGAGGGATGTATTCAGGTAGCTTTGAGACAGGATCTACTCCTTTGATATCAATATCCTTTATGCCTTCATCTACGCCCTCGTCGAATTTTAGGTTTACCACCTTGCCCTTCTCCTACGTAGTGGCCTTGTCTTTCTTCTGGTGCATCCTTGGTGACTCACACACTGGTTGTGTCTCTTCCTATCCATCTTTCTCCATATTAGACCCCTTTATTTTCAGCGTAGGCCTCAACCTGGGTGACCTCATGACTTTGTCACATCTGTAGGAATCTCCACACTTATGACCTCAGGGGTAGCTCCCTCAAAGGCCATCGATCCTCCAACACTTGTAGTTTCCACTGGTGCCAAAATCATAACATTAAGGAGATCCTAGGTTTCCTTAGGCAACCTATCAAACACTGAACTGGCCACCAAAGCCTTAAAACTTGTAGGGTTCATGCACAATTGGTAGCTTGACACCTCATCTCTCAGAATGCAAAGTGTTTTTCATAGGGTAGCCATCTGTAATTTATAGGCAAATTTGAATTCAAATTCAACTATTGCCCCCAAAATACATTCATAAATGCTAGATTGGTAGCAAATTTTCAAAGATATCACATTTAATTTATGCCTGAAATGCCACCCCCCCCCCCCCTCGCTCCTCTTAGTCATTTTCTCACTGTCAAATCATGAACAATGACCATAACAGTCACTTTCTAGCTGCTTTGTGTGGTCTCTCCCCCTATATCATAAATCCCTTCGTGCTTTTACTGATGTTGTGAAATTCTTCCATCCCACACAATCCCCCAGTCGTGCAACCCCACAACCCATATAGTGTAGTTTGTAGTCTTGCGCCTCCTTTCAGCTGCTTGGAGCGCTAAGACTATGCTTCCATCATATAGTCATCTGGTCGAATCCCAAATGTATGGCTTCAATCGGCTGCCATTTATCTTTTTGGGAAATGGATCTCCATTCAATTTCACCAGCTGAACTACTCCACCATCGGTAATCTCTTTGATGGCATATTGTCCCAACCAATGCATCTGAAATTTTCCTGGAAATTTATCAAACTTGTTGCCATATAATAAAACTAAATCATTTACCTTGAAGGTGTGAAGTTTGATGTGTCAATCTTACCATGCCTTTTCATGCTCCTTCTAAACTAGTTGATGGAATCCAGCCAGAAACCTATCTCCTTCAAGCTCTATCAGCTACACAAGCCTTTCTTGTAGGGATCCGTGATCCATCATTCCTATTAACATCACTACGCATAGACTAGGTACAATATACTCCATTGGCATCACAACTTCTACACCATAGAGTAGCCTTAAGGGTTTTTGTCCATTTAGTTTCTTGCAAGTGGTTCTGTAAGCCCATAGCACCATAGGAATGCGCACGTCTCAATCATTCCTTTGTGCATTGCAAACCTTCGTCAGCACGTTCTCCAATATCTTATTAAATTCTTCGACCATCCCATTAGTCTACGGGTGATATGGCATACTCTTTCGATGATAAACTTGGAACTCATTAAGGAAATGTGTACCACGATCGCTAATGAGCCCCATAAATGGTTAATTATATGGGCTCATTTTACCTCATAACATAGTCAAATCAACCATTCTCTTAGCTTATTGTATGTTTTTTTATTATATTTATGCTTATGGAGTGAGTTGAGTTAGTTATGATGCCATGTGGTCTAATATGTGTTTAATGCAGCTTATTGTTGGATTTTGAAGACAAAGTCAAAGATTCAGTGGACAAATGGCAGCAATAACTTGAATTGGACAAAGGAGAGGACTTATAGGAGGGAATCCACCTCATTTATTACTCCCCACTTTGAATCCCCCTTCATTCAACTCGAAGTACAAACAGCCAAATCAATGCACTAGGAGGCAGCTGAGCAAATCGAGGATAACTGATGATTATCTCGAGTTTTGGGAGCCAAGCCTCCCTAATTTTAAAGAAGTTGTTGATAGCTTTAGTTGTCTAAGTAGAGAGGCATAGGGCCTCACTAGGGTCAGATTTTTGTTGGATTTTTTCTGTAGTATTTCTTATGTAAACTCTGCTCAACTTCGAGCTTATTATTTTGAGAGTTCATGTAATCTTGTTATTGTTTTGAGAATAAAGATGTAATCCTTTTTGAGTTAGCACTGAATTACCTCAGAGCACTAAAGCTCTTGGGTTAGGGCCCAATCCAAGTAGCCAAACTCCTCTTTACCTGTATTTGTATGTTTCATTTCAGTTTGTAGAATAGGTTGTTGTTAGATGTATTTCTTTCATGGTTAAGAATAGGTTGCTTTTGATGATTCAGTAGTTTGCTTCCATTTGTGCTTTCTATAGCATATTAAGTAGTGATAAATAAAAGATCCAAAAGGCTAGCAGTAGTGCCTTGGCCTCTCTTCCTCCCTTTAGGGCCATGGTTTGAGGCAAAGACCCTCTTGTTTCCGCAAAAACACATATTTTCCTCATTCATAGGATCTCTAGTGTTTGCAACTTCTTAGTTGGTTCATAGTCTAGTTTAGCTTTGCTTCAGAATTTCTTCATCATGCTCATTTCCTTATTTTCAATAGTCTTCTTTCATGCTTTATTTTCCTACAATGGTTATCAACATTTGCTCTCATAGATAATAGTTTATACTAGATTGATGCAAAATTATGTTTTTCCAGATACACTTATTTCCTTGCTTGCTTAATCTCATTGGTTGCCTGCCAATGGTTTATGCAGAAAATATCTTCTGGTAGTTGGTCGGCCTATCAGCCATCCCATTCTCCATCTGATCCATGCCCTACAGGTCACCCAAGTCTCCTCTCTCCTTGAGAAAATCCAATCATCTTTCTCTCTCCTAATGATTCTTGGTAGACCCTAGGTGCCCTAACACTTCACTCCAACCTTCATTTACCTTTTTCACCCACTCTCACACCCTCAAAACAACCAAAACTGCTCTTGGCCTCCTCCTGTAGGCCTCCTATAGATTTTCCTATATGCTTTCTTTTGAAGGTCGAGTGTGGGGAAAGCCTCCAAAAGGCCACTCGAGACCTCTTAGGACCCATCCACACCATCCTACATCCTCTCAAGTCCCAAAACTACCCTCCATCACCATCTATTCGTTGCCACTTTCACAAACAAATAAATTACATGCATGACACATTCACATAAGAATACATAAAAATCCAAAAAGATGTTTTTCTCTCATTTACTTCCAGAAATGGCTTAGTTATATGTTGTTTACTTCCTTGAATAGATAGATGACATTCTTTCCATGGTTTTGATAGTGCTTTCTGCAAAAGTAGGATTAGCTGATTAACTAGGATTTCCTTGGCTTGCTTCACATTTTAGTCTTCCTTTCTATAGGTAGAATAGCATCTGTAGCATAATTTCTTCTTTCATCACATATAGAGCTTCTTTTGGAATCCATAGAAATTGTCTTGAGCTCCTAGTGATCTTGCGCCAGCTGACCAAGTGACAACCTGCAATAAGAACTAGTACATGTGCATATAGCACCGTCGCTTCCAAGTTTGTTATGAACTACTGGGTTGATAAGAGTAAAGTAGGAAGCCCAAGAGTTGCAGCATTATTGCTGCAATACTGGTGCTCACCACTTTTTGGCGCTGTTGCTGAGGAAGTGTCAGAGTATTTTGTAATCACTGCTTTCTTCTATTTTCTATTGCAGCATTTTGCTAATAGTTTATTTTAGCAAAAGTAGAATAGTAATTTCCTTTCTTTCAGTTCTACATTTCTTTTGATTTCCTTTTCAATTCTTCAATTTCCATTTCAGCAAAAGTAGATTGGTCACTTCCCTTCTTTCAGTTTTGCATTTCCTTGCTTTCCTCTTCAATTCTGCAAATTTCATTTCATCAACTTCATTTTACTTAGTTGGAATTTGTTTTGTTCAATCAATTTCAGTTTTGCAGGTACTATCAGTGTGGGAAAAAGAAACAAAAACCAGCCAAAAATATTTCCTTTCATCCCCCATAGAAATAGAGATAATTCAGGAATTTTTTTGCCCAACACCCCCACTACTTCACACAACCAACCTTCTCTCTTCTTCGGTGGCTGTGATCAAGAAGAACCCTTAAGTGAACAAACTGACATATTTGAAGAACCTATAGGAGAAGAAGAAGAAAAAACATTCATTTGGAGCTAATGGCTAAACACAAAAATGCTAGGGGGAATGGAGAAATAATATAGGGTACCTTTCCCATTCAGGAGACCAATGGGGACACCAAAATGAAGAATATAAGCCCTTTTTCCCTACCTCATTTCCATGGTTTGACTACAGAAGATCCTGACACCTTTTTGTTTGAGTTTGTTGTTATCTGTCAAACCTATGACTATGCAGAAGATGAACAAAAGTTGAAACTATTCCCTTCTACTCTCAAGGGTGTAGCCTTACGCTGGTTCATGGGATTACCTGGCAATAGCATCACAACTTGGGCTCGGATGCAGCAAGCCTTTAACAACAAGTATGGAGACTATTTTACATCAAAAGATACTAATGAAGAAATCTTTCGAATGACCATCAGAAGTGATGAGTCCTTGGTGGACTATGAAGAGAGGTTCCATCTCAGTTACAAAAGGGCCTGGTGTACACTTGACCCTGACTCTCTGAAGCTGGTCCTACTTAGGGGAATTTGGGAAGACCTTTTAGACATGCTCCATCTACTAGTCGGGGAAGACATCTACCAACTACCCTATGAGGACATAAAGACTGTTTTTAGAAACCATTCTAGAGCAACCAAAAATAAAGGTAGGGGGAGTCAACCCATAGCTAATACCTCTCCCTCTAGCTGATCCATTAAAGGAGAAATTGGAAACATGCTGGAAGACTTCAAGAGTGATATGCTACAAACTCTTGCCATGGAAATGAATACCTTACATATTAAAAGGAAACAAGAGGAAGCAGAGAGGCCTTTGGCCATTTTTTGTCCTAGATGCACCAGGAGGCATCCTAGGAATGAATGCCCATTAAACTCTATAGAGGTTTGTTCAGTCTGTGAAGAAAATTATTCTACAGACAAGTGCCCTTCCTTACCTAAACTTAAAGCTATATATCAAGGGGCTGAGGGAGTCACTAAACATCTCTATTACATAAAACAAAGGAGGTCACATGGACCTAGACCATATCAACAGTGGATGCAAGGGACATCTTAGGCATAATACAACCCCAACCAAGTCACTTCCATACCTTCTTGGGGGCCCATGCTCATCTTTCCTAGTCCACACCTCCTCCTTGGTCCTTCACATCTCCATATCATGCCCAACCAGCCACCCATTCATTTCAATCCTATGCTCTACCACAACCTCAGTGAAATGCATCTCATCAGGGGTGGAGGCCCCAATACAACTCTCCTCCCCCTCTTTGGCCTCCACCACCTATCCAACCACAACCATTACCTCTTGCTCCACCAAAGCAACCCCAGATGCCTGCCTAGCCAAATCTGAACGTGAACAACAAACAGGCTCAACAAGTATATAGTGGGGAACCATCATGTCTAACTTATGTGGTGGAAATTCTGGAAATTAATTTGCGATCTTGGAAAGTTATCCTAGACAGCCAGCCTCCACCCAGGGAGGTTGAGGAAGATAAAGAGGAAAGTGAACCTAAAGCAATTCCACCCTTTCCTGAGAGATTATCTGTAACAGTCCATCCTACCCCAGATGAAACTGAACTCCTGGGAGAATTGAAACAGTTATGTGTGAAGATACCACTTCTCCAAGCCATAAAAGATGTGCCTATCTACAATAGGTTGATCAAAGAGAAGTGCGTTAGGCATATGGGAAAGTGCAAGAGAGATACCCCAACCATCAATGTCATAGGACAATTGTTCGACCTAATTTTCGAGCAGGTAATCTATCCAAAATATCTAGACCCTGGAAGCCTAGTAGTTGATGTCCACATCAATGGCACCATGATCCCACACACTTGGATTGATTTGGGAGCTACCATTAATGTGATGATAAAGGACACAATGCTCAAACTCAACCTCTAGGGCTCCTTAAGGAAGACCACAACCATGCTACAATTTGTAGACTACTCCATTGTGACCCTTGAGGGGATTGTGGAAGATGTGATGGTCTCCATTGATTCTTGGGAGTACACTACTAATTTCTTAGTTCTCCAGACGAAGGCAGAGCTCACTAGGTATCCTCTCATCCTGGGAAGACCCTGGTTGGCTACCACCAATGCCTACATCAGCTGTCGAGCTTGGAACGTGAACATAAAGAATGGGCATATGTCCAAGCAGTTAATCCTACACCCTCCTACCCAACCCTTACTAGAACATGATCTACCTCTCTGGTTGGAGGAGCAAGATTAGGATGAAGTCTATTCTACATCGCTTTGTGCATTAGAAATTGTCATGGGGGGGAAACCGCAATATGAGGATTATGATTGAAAATTTGATTCAGAATCCACCTCCCAGTGTATTACCCTTAGAGGACATAGTAAGAAAAACCCAAAACAACCCTTCAGCTGATCTTTGTGTAGCTGACTCCACCTCTCTCCATGTAAAGAATATAGAGTTTGGCCCAGAAAGAACCTTGAAAATCAATCCATCCCTATCCACTTCCTAGGAGAAGGAACTATGTATTTTGCTGAGAAAACACCTACATGCCTTCGCCTGGAGTTATAAGGAGATGAAGGGAGTGCACCCTTCAGTCTATAATCATCATATATACATCAAGGAAGGTTGCAAGCCAGTCAAGCAGCCTCAAATGAGGATGAATCCAGCACTTAAAGATATTGTTAAGGAAGAACTGCAGAAATTGCCTGATGCAGGATTCATCTATCCCATCTCTGATAGTGAATGGGTCTCTCCTTTGGTTCTAGTGCCAAAGAAAAATGGTAAGTGGAGAATCTATGTCAACTACTGGGAATTGAACAAAGCCACTAAAAAAGACCATTTTCCTTTACCTTTCATAGATCAAGTGTTAGACAGTCTGGCAATGAAAAAGTTTTTCTCTTTCCTATATGGGTTTAGCGGGTACAATCAAATTCAAATCAGCCCAGAATACCAAGATAAGACCACTTTCACTTCTCCTTGGGGAACCTTTGCATACCAGGTCCTTCTTTTTGGTTTGTGTAATGCTTCCGCCACTTTCCAAAGAGCAGTATTGAGTATATTTTCTGAATTAGTTCATGATGCAATAGAGATATACATGGATGACTTTACTCCTTATGGCTCTAACTTTCAAGAAGCTTTATCTAACCTAGGAAAAGTTATAGACAAGTGTATTGAGATGAACCTGTCCCTCAGCCTAGAAAAATGTGATTTTTTATGACTAAAGGGACCGTGCTAGGTCATGCAATATCTCAACATGGACTGCAAGTGTACCCCAACAAAATTGCCATCATCTAAAGGGTCCCACCTCCTCAAAAGGTCAGATATGTCAAAAGTTTCCTAGGTTTAGCTGGGTATTACCAGAGATTCATTAAAGATTTAAGTAAGCTCGCCTCTCCATTGTTTGACCTTTTAGGTAAAGATGTCAAGTTTATATGGTTGAAAACTATCAAGAAGCCATAGATACCTTAAAAAGCAAGCTCGTGACTACCCCAATTCTGAGAGGCCCAAACCGGGCCCTACCTTTCCACATTCACACAGATGCCTCAAAGAAAGCAATAGGAGTAACCTTGGGACAAATTGATGAAAAGTTACCTTATGCCATATACTTTATAAGTAAAAACTTGTCAAAGGTAGAGTTAAACTATATAGTGACCGAGAAGGAGCTCCTAGCTATTGTACATTCTTTAAACAAATTTAGACATTATATCACAGGATATCAAACTTTTGTGCACAATGATCATGCTGCAATTAGATATTTAATGAACAAGTTGGATGTGAATGCTCGCATTATTAGATGGTTTCTTTTACTACAATAGTTTGATTTGACCATTTTTGATAAGCCCGGAAAAGAAAATGTTGTTGCTAACTTTTTGTCTAGAGTAAGTTTTCCTCCAGGTGAAGAAGGAATGGTGGATGACCAAATGCTAGATGAACACCTGTTTGCTATCTCAGTACTCTCTCCATGGTTTGTTGATATAGCGAACTACATGGTTTCAACATAGTTTCCACCACATCTATCCTCAAAAGAGAAGAGCAAGATAGTGAGGAAAGGCGCCCCTTTCACCTAGATTAGGGGCAATCTCTTCAAGCTTGGCCTATATCAAATCTTGAGAAGATGTGTCAGGGAGGAGGAAGTCTTTGACATCCTCCTGACCTATCATGATGGGCCTTGTGGATGTAATTTTGCAGCAAAGAGAGCTGCCTTCAAGGTATTGCAAGCAGGTTACTACTGGCCCACTCTTCAACAACATGTGAGGAGATACACTAGCCAATGTGATCAGTGTCAAAGGATGGGGAAACCTACTCCAAAGGATGAGATGCACATGAAACCTCAAGTGACCTTTGAGCCATTTTAGAAGTGGGGCATGGACTTTGTGGGTCCTATCAGCCCTCCTTCAAAATAGAAAAAATACATCATTGTGTGCACCAATTACCTAACAAAGTGGGCAGAAACAAAAGCAATCAAAGTAGCAATAGAGGAAAAAGTAGTTGAGTTTTTGAGAGAAAACATATTCTACAAGTTCGAGTATCCAAGAGAATTGGTCACAGATCAAGGCAGTTAGTTCACTTCCAATTTGATTGAAGACCTACTCACACATCATAAAATCAAGCACAGGACTTCCACCCCTTACCATCCACAAGCCAATGGGCAGGTGGAAGTCACTGATAGAGCTTTGGAAGGGATCCTGACCAAGGTAGTGAGCAGCAGCAGAAAAGGCTGGGCAGATAGATTAGTTGAGGCCACCTAGGCCTACAACACGACATGGAAGACCACTATAGGGTTCACACCCTATCAACTGGTCTATGGGAAGAAGGCTTTGCTCTCAATAGAATTTGAATTCAACACACTAAGGATGGCAACTCAGCTATACCTAGACCTCAGCCATGCACAGAAGGAAAGATTACTCCAGCTCAATGGATTGAATGAACAAAGATTGCAGACCCTTCTCCACATAGAGGTAGTTCAGCTTCAAAGGAAGATATGGCATGAAAAAGATATCAAGGAGAAGCAATTTTAAGAGGGAGATTGGGCACTACTCTATGATTCAAGATATAAATACTTCAAAGGCAAACTGAGGAAAAGATGGCTGGCACCCTACACTATGGAAAAATGCAATGAAAATGGTTCAGTTCTGTTCAGAAGCATTGATGATGAAGCCATCCCCATGCTTGTTAATGGACATCGGTGGAAAGTTTATAAGAAGCCCCTCTCCAAGCGAGAGTTCATTGAATATTTGAATAAGATAGTGATGGTAATGGAGCATGTCTTAGCCTCCAATTCACCCACTCACTGATGGAAAAGAAAAAAAATAAAGACTCAAGTTAAAACCTCCATGAGGCACTTGAGTCCCATTATTGGGTTGAAAACCTCCCTTGAGGTGGCCTAATGATGTCAAAAGAAAAAAGAAAAGAAAAAGAGAATAAGATCCCTGGGTGAAAACCTCCCTTGGAGGTGCCCAAGGTAGGCAATTAGGGTGAAAACCTCCTTGAGGTGCCCTAGTTGTTTTCACAAAAAAAAAAAAAAAAATTGAATTTTAATGTGCACTGTAGGTTTGCAAGAGGACTACAGAGAGCAAAAGAAGATGCCACAAAGCCCTGACATTCACACCAGCACATATCTTATCCCCTCCACACTCTTCTCCATCATTTCTGACATTACTTCCACCCCACTGTGCTTCCTTTTCAGAAACTGTGTGTTCTACAGGAGGCTCTATGTTTTCTACAGGAGGCTCCTGTAGGAATTACAATGAGCAAGAATGAATATAAGAAGCAGTTTGAGGGGCAGGGAAGCTTCAGGAAGAACATATAAACCCTCCTATAGTCTTAAATCCTCCTTTCCATCCATTCCACACCTACATCACACCCCAATCATCATTTTTTCTTCCTGTCCTGGGAAAACACAGAAAAAATAGTTTGTAGTAAAAAGAAAAAAGACAAAAATAAGAGAGGAAGCAGAGCCTTAAATCTCACCTCCAGCTTACTTATTACCTCTCCATCTCCATCTACATCTCTAGCATCATCCTCACAACTCCCAGCATAGAAAGAAGCTGAAGACTCAAGGGGAGAAGCAACTGTAGGAGCTCCTATAGGAATTCCTGTAGTAGTCGATCCCATTAAAATCCAGCCACAACAACAAAGGAAGAGCAACCATCAGGATTGAAGGATATATCTAAATCTCAGATCTAGCTAGAGGATACTTTCAAAAGACAAACATCCACACATCAGCAAGTAGACATCATGCATCAAAGGAAATACAGGCATGAAACAATAGAAAGAGCCAAAATACCTCATAGCACATGCATTCGAATCACAGGTAAGTGACTAACCCTCTCCTCTGTTTGCATCTGTGTAATTGAAAGATATGCACGCACAATGAGATGGTTGAGGTTAAATTAGGAAAAGGTGGCCAGTTAACTTGACCACCTTCATCTAGTTGATTACACTCATCCAAAGATGTCACCCACACGTGCACACAGTCAACTCAAGGGAGATGTCAAGGACAAGTAGTGGAGGGTGTGTAAACTCTGATGCAATGATGAAGAGGTGATTGTGGGGAAAAACCATGATGATAAGGCAAGTGGGGACCAACGGTCCAAATATGGCCAGCCTACACCTTTTCCTGCTCACCCCCATCACCGAAAATATCCAAAAAGAGTAATAAGTACTCCTCCTTGAGCACTCTCACCACATTTTCATTTATTCTATCCTCGTAAACTAAGTTGCAGTAGACTCCTTGTGACCCCACAACCTCGAAACCATAATTTTCCATCAATCTCTCCCATCCTCCTGCACTCGGTGTTCTCTATAGGAGCACTTACAGGTTCTACAGGAACACCTACAGGTAGTTCTACAGGAGGGGTAGTGAGTTGTTTTGAAGAAGAATACATGGGTTTTTTGCATGATTTTTGGCTTGAGGGGGTAGGTTCCACGCATACTCACCTCAATTATCAGTATATGCAAGAATTGATATCAATTTAAGGAGGAATTAAGTCCATAGAAGAAGGAGAAATACATAAAAATTTATGCCTGCTTTCTTAAAAAAGACACAGTTTTCCTCTGTTTTCCTGTTTTCTTCAAACATATTGTCTCCATCTCCACATTTGGTGTCCCAAAGAAGCATGAATAAAATGATAGGAGGTTTCATGAGGAAGGAGCCCACTAATTCCACCAGGCTCCATGAACATCCCCAAGTAGTGGCCATATTCACAAGGGCAAATTGGATGAACTTTTTTGAGAAATTCCAAGGGTTTGATAAGGAAATTTCCCAAGAATTTTCCCTCTCTTTAGTCCCTCACTCAAAAACACATGCCACTGTCACTTTTAGAGGTCTCTCCATGGATATAACCCTTCAATTTATCAGTAGGGTTACTACTCTTCCTCTTGGATTACCTTGGAGCAAAGATGAAAAAACAATTGGACAGGCTGCCAAGAAAAACTTCTTCCAAAACAATGAAACCCCTATAGAGGATAAAAATGGCATTAGAATGGCTATAATACCATACCCTTGGGATGAGGTTAGTTACCAAATCATCAAATACATTTCCTATCAAGGGAGGTATGTCATAGTCTACGGTTACCATTTTAGAACCCTTCATGAACTAAGATATGGCATGGACACTCCAACACCCCAGAAAATCAACATCCCCTATTTCATCCTGTAGTCCATCATAGACTCCAGCATTAAGGTTAAGGCAAGGAATTCAGATTAGTTGGCTCACCATGGGTTAATCAAAATCTTAGTGGAAGAAGCCCTCCATACATTCACACTCCCTATAGCATGGGAAGTCTTCCGAAACATGACGGCAGAAGATGACATAAAGGCCCTCACCTATGATATCAGTCCTTCTAATTGTGAGGAGAAAGAGCAGAAAGGGGGAGAAGGTGAACCAGCTGATGACTCAGCGGGACAAGAAAGGGAGGAGGAAGAAACTAAGATAGAAGGGGGGAAGGGTGAAGAAACAGAGAAAACAGAGAAAGAAAAAGAGACAAAGGGAGGAGAAAAAGAGGCAAAACAATGAGAAGGGTCCCCTGAGACTCTAGAAAGGGAGGTAGCAGCTACCCTCACTGCCCTGAGCACACCAATTAAGCAAAAAGAAAAGAGAAAAAGGTAGGCCTCCATGTATTTCAAGGCCAGGAAAAGCACAAGGATCAAAACAGGGAAACCCCAACCATCTTCAACAGTGCCAATTACAATTGAAGATTCAACCTTTGTCAAAGGGGAAGAATCTCCTTCCAGACAACTTATCACATATGAAAGAGGGACTCCTAGATCTTCCACTTGGAAGGAGAAAGTGCAACTATAGGACCCAAAAATAGTCCTATAGGAGGCTCAAATAGTTTTACAGGAGACACTATCAAAATTACAGGAGACCTAGCAACTTGAGAAAAGAATAGAAGAATAGCCAAAGGGGAAGGAGGAAGCTACAGAGCTACAAGAACCTGATCCCCAGCCCAACCTTGCCTCCTATTACCATCTTCTTGAAGGAGGTATGATAATTCCACAAACATTTGCAATTCCACTATTCTTTGAATTAGAAAAGGAAATAATAAGAACACATTGGTGGATGCAAATAGCCAAATCCAAGGGAGTTGAGAATGTTGGCCATATGGAAAATAAACTCAGAGAAATGTGGAGAGAGTTAAGTGCTGTCAGACATAAGAAGCAATTGCAAGAAGCCAACTAGAAACTGAAAATGAATTGTTAAGGAGGCAGCTAAAGGAGAAAGAAACCCAGCTGGAATGCATGGCCATCTTGTCCATGGAGGCATTGTAGTGTAGAACACCAACAAAATCCTATGTCTTATATCTCAAGGACCAATTGCTACAATTTCATATCAATACTTTGGCACAAAGAGGAATAATGCCTTTTCAAGATTACAGGCAATTTATGGACCTATGTGACCAAAGCACAGCAGAAGATAAGGCAAATATGGCAAAATTTTACCTACATAATATGGCCCTCATAGACATGAATGTGTGGGATCCCAATGCTAGGCTAGGGGACCTACAACTAATGGTCATGGCCTCATGGATGAACCATGAAGAGTTGAGGGCAACAAAAGTAAAAAGGTTGATGATAAGAGAGAAGAATGAGCCATTAATTATTAGAGCTAAGCCATCAGATCCCATGCCACTCATCAACACACACTAGCTGCTTGCCAATAATCCTCAGATTTCCCCTAGATATATAAGTGATCAAGCACAAGCCATTGCACATTTTGAGGACATGGAAAGGCTACTTGGGGATGACTGTGTGCATGCATGTCTGAGGAGATGGAACACCTTACGAAACAGTCTGAAGATCAAGGAATATCATTCCCCCATTAGGATGAAGGAGGCACTGAGGAGAGTGTCAATGTACAAGCACTCTATATAGAGGCTGTAGGTCAACTGGATTGGCCTCAAACTGAGTCCCCCACTACTGTTAGGCATGCTAGAAGGAAGAACAGAAGAAGAAGAGTAGAAGCAGTGGGAAGAGATAGACAGAAAGGCAGGCTTCTATGACAAGGAAGAGGAAACAACATTAGAAGCTTGGGATGCAAGAGAGGCCAACAAGGCCATAAAGGATGAGGAGATGGACTAAGTTGCTCAGAGGATGAGCAACACCTTTAGTAGGGGGGTGATGATGAGCACCCATAAATGGGTAATTATATGGGCTCATTTTAGCTCCTAAAATAGTCAAATCAACCATTCTCTTAGCTTATTGTATGTTTCTCGATTATATTTATGCTTATGGAGTGAGTTGAGTTAGTTATGATGCCATGTGGTCTAATATGTGTTTAACACAACTTATTGTTGAATTTTTAAGACAAAGTAAAAGATTGAGTTTTGGGAGCTAAGCCTCCCTGATTTTGAGGAAGCTGTTGGAAATAATACTGAGGGGGGGGGGCGTGAATCAGTATTATCAAGTCAACTATTTTTCATTTCATACACAGATTTGTATATGCTACTTGAGTTAGAGAAAACAGCGTATACAACTTCAGTTAATGAAACTAGCATATATGTTCTAGACTTATAGTTTAATTTATTCTTTAGATGTTGTTCATAAATTTGTGTGTCAGAACCATATAAGCAATAATCAGAAATAGAAAATAGAGCAGACAGTCACACACAAGAACACAAGATATAAGGTGGAAACCCAATGTCGGTGAAAACCACCTGCTGCAATTTGTTTCTATCTTCTTTCAATTTAGAAACTTCTTTTTACAATGTTTTTGTACTGGTGCAGTCTTATACCAGTACACAGGCTACAACCTCTAGAAGGCTACAACCTTCTCTCGTTCTCCAGCTTCTCCTGGAAGGGAGCTACAACCCCCTTAGCTCTTGTACTAGCTGAGGTACTAGTACGTAGGTGCTGACCTACAGAAGGCTACAACTTTCTCTTTTCTTCCAGGGACCACGTTTCATATATTTTCAGATTGGATCCATGAATAACATCAATCAAACATCAAGTATATCTGCATCAACCAATCTTCTTTATACAACCCAATACTGAATCAAACAATCACTTCTCTGAATGTTGCAACCAGAATAATAACAGTAACTAGACACCAATCTTGAACCTAGAATACTTCAGCAATAAACCGAAGTAGCTAAAACATATTCTATGAGACGTATGCTACTTCAAGGTGAGGAAACTGCGTGCATACGCTTCTGTATAAAGGCAAACCTGCGTATACACTTCTTTGAATTACTGAACTGGCGTATACACGCATCTTTGCTACGCCAAACCTACGTATAGATCTATGAAAGACAGTCTTCCCTTTTTGAGTATTCAAGCATTAATTATACCCAGATTATCAGATTCATAGATCAATTCATGCGTCAAATATAATAGATCAGAATCACACAAAGATACTACTATTCAAGTCTTGATATTTGACCCTTCAATAGAACTTATCCATCTTGTAATGCTCAGGTTCCTCCTTGATTCAGATCCAGCTATGCACCATAAACCAATCACCAGTATTCCAGATCTTTCTCCTCATAAGATATTCAACACTTGAGTTAATTACCTTGCCAAATGATCTCTCCCTTTTTATATTCTTGGCCTTACTCAAACCATGGCCCAAAACCATAGATAACCAATACTAGGGACCCAATACCTAGGACCAATATTTCGGAAGCAATACCAAGGTCTAAAACCATAGGTCCAATTACCATGGACCCAAAAATAATCTTTCCCACATGTACACACTTTTGCGTCCATGAAAGTGCGTGTATACACATATGCAACTTTTTATCATCAATACCGTGTATATACGCGACCTAGTTAAAAGGAACTTGCTTATATGAAGTTTTCTTCCATTCTGAGAGCTTGAACTGTGATCTGCCACTTGAGTGCATTGCCATCAAGGACAACAGTTGTGACATAGTGCCAAACCTGTGCCATAATGCCAACAATCTCCCCCTTTGGACTTTATGAAAACCCTACATCATTCAAAGTCATTCTCCCCCTTTGACATCAAGGGAAAAGGTTTATGCTCCCCCTGAGTTCATGCTAAAACCTTTTCTCTACTGTGTTGTCCATGCTCCCCCTGACTGTAGGCTAGGTCTGCAGAAAATGGTCTATAAGAAAGAACATGACTCTATACATCATAAACGACCTCCCTATCACCAAAAACTCACACATACATCCATCTCCCAAACAAATGGAGATATACCAGATTTGACTCATCCACCCAACCAAGTGGGGATACATCAACAATTTACACAAGATAAAACAAGAACATTGCATCATCCATCCCAGGCATAGTGGGGAAACCAAGATAGGTTGTTACATGACCTTGATAAGAAAAGAAGTACATGACATATAGATGAAATATCTATACCAAGACTATGATAGTTATTAACAGCTATCATCAACAACATTCAGACCGGCAACCATGTTCTCCCTCTACATCTTGTTCCACTTGAAACCAAAAGAAACTGTGAAATTGAACCAAAATCTTCTAAGATAATGCCAACAATGCATTATATGCTCCCCCTAAACTTGTGCCAGATGGTCTCTGACAAACCCATATCAGACTCTTTTCTCTCATAACCTAGCCCACTGTTTGTCTTCAACCAACATATACGTGACTATATCCATATAAACCGGCGTATGTACGCGTATCAACCTCATGAAACTCACATACAACCAATTTTCTCTGAAACAGACAATATTTAACAGCAAGATGATGCATCAACTACCCCTAGCTTCTGTCTGAGGTATTCAAATGTCTCCCTGGGTAGTGGTTTGGTGAGTATATCAGCAACTTGTTCCTTAGAAGGAACATACTCCAATTTGACCTTTTTTTCAAGCACTTGTTCCCAGAGAAAATGATACTTGATAGGTATGTGCTTAGTCTTTGAATGCATGACAGGATTCTTTGAAATACTAATTGCACTTGTATTATCACAAAATATGGAGATAGGTGGAGTAAAAGTGATTTGAAAATCTTGCAAAGTTTGCATCATCCAAAGGAGTTGTGTGCAGCAAGATGCAGCAGCCACATATTCTGCTTTAGCTGTAAATAAAGAAATTGAACTTTGTTTCTTGTTGAACCAAGATACTAATCTGGAACCCATAAAGAATGCACCACCACTAGTGCTTTTCCTATCATCCATGCTTCCTGCCCAGTCTGCATCTGTATATGCATGAAGTGTGAGATCTACATCTCTAGGATACCATAAGCCATAGTTTTGTGTTCCTTGAAGATATTTGAAAATCCTCTTAACTGCTTGAAGGTGTGCTTCCTTTGGATTTGCCTGAAATCTTCCAACTATTCCCACTGCATGCATGATGTCTAGTCGACTACCTGTCAGATAGAGTAGACTACCAATCATGGACCTATAGGTTGTTTGATGTACTGTTGTTGATTCATCATTTGCGTTGAGGCTGCATCCTGTTACCATATGGGTACATATCGGTTTTGAATCTTCCATGCCATATTTCTTTAAGATTTTCTTGAGTTACTTGGTTTGTGATAAAAATATACCATCTTTATTTTGTTGGATTTGTAAACCAAGAAAGTATGTCATCTCACCAAGAAAGGACATTTCAAATTCTTTCTGCATCACCAAAGCAAAGTTTTGACTCATAGCTTCTTCATTGCTACCAAAGACGATATCATCAACATACACAACAAGTATTAGCAATTTATCATTATCAATTTTTATACATAGATTGCTATCTGCTGATCCTTTTGAGAAACCTTGTTGATGGAGGTATTTGTCCAAATGATAGTACCAAGCCCTTGGAGCCTGTTTAAGACCATAGAGTTCCTTCTTAAGTCTGCATAAAAGTTTTGGATCATTTCCAAGGATGAATCCATCTGGTTGCTCAATATGCACTTCTTCTTCTACGTCCCCATTTAAAAAGGCAGATTTCACATCCATTTGAAATACTTTGAACTTTTGAAAGCTAGAAAGAGCAAGGAACATTCTTATAGCCTCTAGTCTAGCAACTAGTGCAAAAGTTTCTTCAAAGTCTATACCTTCTTGTTGTGCATAACCTTTACAAACAAGTCTGGCCTTGTTTCTAATGACTTCTCCATTCTCATTCAGCTTATTTTTGAATATCCATTTTGTCCCTATGACATTGTTATCTTTTGGTCTAGGAACCAACTCCGAAGTGTTATTTTTTTCAATTTTCTCAAGTTCTTCATCCATGGCCTTGACCTAGCATTCGTCTTTGCATGCTTCTCTTACATTTTTGGTTCAGTGGAGGAGACCAATGCTAGATAGCTTGAAGCTTCAGAAATACTTCTTCTTGTTTGTACACCTGCCTCTTTCTGTACCAAAATTTGAGTCTCTGGATGGTTCTTCTGGACATACCTGGATGGAGTCTTTTCTTCTATCCTTATCTGTTCTTATGGTGCTTCATGGGTTTCTTCTTCATCATGAATCTGATTTGATGTTGAAGGATAGTCCTCATCATCTTCAAAATCTTCAGATTTTACTTGCCTAGGAGTGTTTCCTTCTTCATCAACCACTACATCAATACTTTCAACAATTTTTCCAAGTCTTTTATTGTAATACTTATATGCTTTGCCATGGGGAGAGTAACCAAGGAGAATGCCTTCATTTGCTCTAGGTTCAAACTTGCCAAGGTTTTCATCAGTCTTTTTGATGTAGCATTTGCTTCCAAAAATTTTGAAGCATTTTACCGTGGGAGTCTTACCATACCAAAGTTCATGAGGAGTCTGAGTGTTGTTTACCCGGACATTTGTCTTGTTGAGAATAATAACTGTAGCAAATGCGGCTTCACCCCAGAAGGTTGCGAGAGTTCCAGACTCATCAAGCATAGCATGAGCCATTTGTTGAACTGTTCTGTTCATCCTTTCTACTACTCCATTTTTCTAAGGAGTCCTTGCAGTAGAGAATTCCCTTCTTATTCCATGTTCTTCACAAAAATCGAAAAATTCATCCGAGGTAAATTCCCCTCCTCGATAAGACCTGAGGCATTTCATTTTGCGATCTGATTCATTTTCAGCCAAGGCTTTGAATGCTTTAAACTTTTTGAAAGCTTCATCTTTATACTTCATAAGTCCTATCCAACACATCCTTGAAAAGTCGTCAATGAACAATATGAAGTACTCTTCTCCTCGAGGTGACCTCTTCCTAGTTGGACCACATATATCAATATGGACAAATTCAAGTGGCCTGCTAGTTGATCCTTCCTTCTCAGGGAAATTAGTTCTGGTTTTCTTACCAAACTGACATGATTTGCATATTGCATTGTCTAGAATTTTAATGTCAGGGAGATCGCGAACCGCTTGATATTTGCATGCTTTCCTTATCTTATAGAAGCTTGGATGCCCCAATCTTTTGTGCCATAGCCAGTGTTCATCATTCTTGCTTAGATAGCATTGTTGTTGTCCTCCTTTGAGTACCTATAAATTATTTGGATTTCTTATGCCTTTGATCACTGTTTCTCCTGTATCAAGCTCACGAACAATACATCCATTTGATCGAAATATTACCTCATTTCCTTGATCACACATTTGACTGACACTCAATAGATTATGCTTTAAGCCATCAACATACATAACATTTCCATCTTTGACGTTCTCTTTCAAACGAATAGAACCTTTACCTTTTATGAGTGTAGGGGTGTCATTTCCAAATGAGACCTTCTTTTCCTTTTCTAAGGCAATATATGACTGAAGCTTTTCTTTATCACCTGTCATATGTTTCGAGCATCCACTGTTGATGTACCATTGATTTTCCTGTCCTTCCACATATAAGCTATCCCACATCTTTCTGGTTGTGGTTCCTTCTTTCTCCATGTTTTGGGACTCAATGAAGCTTCCTCCTTTTGAGTTGTTTGCTAAAACCTACTCTTGCATTCAGAATCTTCATGACCGAAGTTGTTACAAATAGAACATTCTATTTCATTTTCAAGAGCAGAAAAGTTATTGTAGGTTCTTTTCATGATCCCAATCATACTTCTTTGTTTTTGAGCTTCTCTAGTCATGATGGTCGTGTAGGCAACACATTGAGCAGCTTTGTGTCCAAACTTATGACAAGATAAACATTGGCCATTGAAGAAACTCTTGTGATTATCAAACCTACTGACCAAATGATCGTAGTTTCTATTGACATCCATTCTTGAGGCAAATTGAGAATGATTTACCTGCGGTTGGTTGTAGCTTCTATTCATCCTTGATGTAAATTTCCCCTGATTTACTTGGTGCTCTCTATTCATCCTTGAAGTAAATTGTTTTACCTGGTGATCTGCATTATGCCTTTGTTGTCGATCGTCAACCTGTTCACTTTTCCTTGCTGCATCAAGATAACTTTTGGAGGTGGATGGCTTTTGTGCTTGAGATGCTTCTTCAGAATATATGAGACTTGTGTTAATTAGAGGAGAATGTTGCACTTTGGTAATTTCATCTAAAGTTTTAGATCCTTTAGCAAATCTAATATTAAGGGCTTTTGTTTTCTCAATTTCTTTTCTAAGTCCCACAATTTCACATTCTAACTTTTCATTGTGTTTATCTCTTTCAGCAAGTTGGAATGTCAAAGTATCTATAATCATATTCTTTTCCTCTAAACAAATTTCAAGTTTAGAAAATTCTTCATAAAGACCTTCTTCATTTATAGCATCCAAGAAATCATCATCTTCAAAGGCCATCAAAAGTCTATCATCATTACATTGTTCATCTTCATCACTATTTGAAAGTCCATCACTGTCTTCATGTGTATAATAGCTCTTCTTACTTACATTCTGTTTTTTGTTCCATCTAAATAGTTCCTTACCTTTATCTTTATGAGGACACTTGGCAGCATAGTGACCGACTCTTCCACAAGCAAAGCATTCGAAAGGTAGCTTACCTCTGAATCTTCCAGTCCCCCGTTGAAGGTTCTTGACAAAGTTTGATTCTTCCTCTCCTTCTGACATATGTCCTGACTCATTGCAATCTCATTTTCCTGAGGCTTTAAATGCAGCTTCTATCCTGTCTGATGGTCCTCCTTTCCTCATTTCGTAAGCAGTCAGGATTCCATGCAGCTGTGACATGGTAATGCTCTGTAGGTCCTGCTTTTCTTCTATGGCAGAAACTTTTGAATCAAACTTAGAAGACAAGGATCTTAGAACCTTTTCAACCAGAACAGCTTCTTTTATCTCTTCACCCAAGTTTTTCATACAATTAACAATCTCATCAATGCGTAAGAAATAGTTAGCCACACTTTCATCATTGTGCATTCTGAGATTTTCATATTGAATTCTGAGAGTTTGTAGTTTTGCTCATTTTACCTGATCATCTCCTTCATAGCTCAGAACAATCTTGTCCCGTATTTCTTTGCGGTTTTGAGTTGCATAACCTTGATGAATTCTGATTGAGATAGACTCCCTAATAGAGTATTGATAGCCTTAGCATTTGCTTCATACTGCTTTTTACCAGCCATATCTGTAGGAGTTGCTGATGGAAATGTGTATCCTGCTTCTATGATATCCCAGACTTCTCCACCAAGAGATTGAAGATAGGCTATGATTCTTACCTTCCAATAACCGAAGTTGCTCCCATCAAAAATTGGTGGTCTGATCGATGCCTCCTTTTCATAGTTGCTCATGATGATAGACCTTCCTTCAAGCGATCAAGCTTCTTCTGAAGGACCTGCTCTGATACCAATTGTTGGAAATAATACTGAGAGGGGGGGGGCCTGAATCAGTATTATTAAGTCAATTATTTTTCATTTCACACACAGATTTGTATATGCTACTTGAGTTAGAGAAAACAACATATATACGCAACTTCAGTTAATGAAACTAGCGTATATGTTGCAGACTTATAGTTTAATTTATTCTTCAGATGTTTTTCATAAATCTGTGTGTTAGAACCATATAAACAGTAACTAGAAACAAAAAATAGAGTAGATAGTCACACACAAGAACACAAGATATAAGTTGGAAACCCAATGTGGGTGAAAACCACCTGCTGCAATTTGTCTCTATCTTCTTTCAATTTAGAAAATTCTTTTTACAATGCTTTTTTATTGGTGCAGTCTTATACCAATACGCAGGCTGCAACCTGCAGAAGGTTACAACCTTCTCTCGTTCTCCAGCTTCTCCTAGAAGGGAGCTACAACCCCCTTAGCTCTTGTACTAGCTGAGGTACTAGTACGTAGGTGCTGATCTACAGAAGGCTACAACTTTCTCTTTTCTTCCAGGGACCACGTTTCATAAATTTTCAGACTGGATCCATGAATAACATCAATCAAAAATCAAGTATATCTGCATCAACCAATCTTCTTTATACAACCCAATACTGAATCAAACAATCACTTCTCTGAATGTTGTAACCAGAATAATAACAGTAACCAGACACCAATCTTGAACCTAGAATACTGCAGCAATAAACCAAAGTAGCTAAAACATATTTTATGAGACGTACGCTACTTCAAGATGAGGAAATTGCATGCATACGCTTCTGTATAAAGGCAAACCTACGTATACGCTTCTTTGAATTACTGAACTAGCGTATACACACGTCTTCGCTGCACCAAACTTGCGTACAGATCTATGAAAGACGGTTTTCCCTTTTTGAGTATTCAAGCATTAACTATACCTAGATTATCAGATTCATAGATAAATTCATCCATCAAATATAATAGATCAAAACCACACAAAGATACTACTATTCAAGTCTTGAGATTTGACCCTTCAATAGAACTTATCCATCCTGTAACGCTCAGGTTCCTCCTTGATTCAGATCCAGCTATGCACCATAAACCAATCACCAGTATTCCAGATCTTGCTCCTCATAAGATATTCAACACTTGAGTCAATTCCCTTGCCAACTGATCTCTCCCTTTTTATAGTCTTGGCCTTACTCAAACCATGGCCCAAAACCATAGATAACCAATACTAGGGACCCAATACCTGGGATCAATATTTCGGATGCAATAGGTCTAAAACCATAGGTCCAATTACCATGGACCCAAAAATAATCTTTCCCACATGTACGCACTTTTATGTGCATGAAAGTGCATGTATATGCATACGCGACTTTTTATCATCAATAACACGTATATACACAACCTTGTTAAAAGGGACTTATGTATATGATGTTTTCTTCCATTTTGAGAGCTTGAACTGTGATCTGCCACTTGAGTGCG
This sequence comes from Pinus taeda, assembly GCA_000404065.3. Lineage (NCBI taxonomy): Eukaryota > Viridiplantae > Streptophyta > Pinopsida > Pinales > Pinaceae > Pinus > Pinus taeda. Next base: position 60,769 of record APFE030434592.1, on the reverse strand, counting down.
TTGCCATCAAGGACAACACCTATGCCATAGTGCCAAACCTGTGCCATAATGCCAACAGAAGCTGTTGATAGCTTTATTTGTATATGTAGAGAGGCTTAGGGCCTCACTAGGGTTAGATTTTTGTTGGATTTTTGCTGCAGTATTGTCTATGTAATTTCTGCTCAACTTCGAGCTTATTATTTTGACAGTTCATGTAATCTTGTTATTGTTTTGAGAATAAAGATGGACTCCTTTTTGAGTTAGCATTGAGTTACGTTAGAGGGCTAAAGCTCTTGGGTTAGGCCCAATCCAAGCAGCCAAGCTCCCCTTTACTTGTATTTGTATGTTTCATTTCAGTTTGTAGAATAGGTTGCTATTAGATGTATTTCTTTCATGGTTAAGAATAGGTTGCTTTTGATGATTCAGTAGTTTGCTTCCATTTGTGCTTTCTATCGCAGAATAAGTAGTGATAAAGAAAAGATCCAAAAGGCTAGCAGTAGTGTCTTGGCCTCTCTTCCTCCCTTTGGGACCATGATTTGAGGCAAAGACCCTCTTGCTGCCCCAAAAACACAGATTTTCCTCATTCATAGGATCTCTAGTGTTTGCAGCTTCTTAGTTGGTTCATAGTCTAGTTTAGCTTTGCTTAAGAACTTTTTCATCATGCTCATTTCCTTATTTTCAATAGTCTTGTTTCATGCTTTACTTTCCTGCAATGGTTATCAGCATTTGCTCTCATATATCATAGTTTAGACTAGCTTTATGCAAAATTCTATTTTTCCAGATACACTTATTTCCTTGCTTGCTTAATCTCATTGGTTTCCTGTCAGTTTTTTATGTAGCAGATATCTTCTGGTAGTAGGCTAGCCTATTAGCCATTCCATTCTCCATCTGATCCATGCCCTACAAGTTGCCTAATTCTCCCCTCAACGCTTCCTTAGTTTCCTACATTTTCCATAAAATTTCTTCCTCTATCCTTGAGCAAATCCAATCATCGTTCTCTCTCCTAATGATTCTTGGTAGACCCTAGGTTCCCTAACACTTCACTCCAACCATGATTTACCTTTTCCACCCACTCTCACACCCTCAAAATAGCCAAAACTACTCTCGGCCTACTCCTGTAGGCCTCTTGTAGAAATTTGTTTTTCATCTAATAGATCCCATGTGTCCTCCTGTAGATTTTCCTATAGGCTTTATTTGAAGGCCGAGTGTGGGAAAAGCCTCCAGAAGGCCACCTAAGACTTCCGAGGACCCATCCACACCATCCTACATCCTCTCAAGTCCCAAAACCGCCCTCCATCTCCATCTATTCGCTGCCACATTCACAAACAAATAAATTACATGCATGACACATTCACATAAGAATACATAAAAATCCAAAAAGATGTTTTTTTCTCATTTACTTCCAAAAATGGCTTAGTTATATGTTGTTTACTTCCTTGAATAGATATATGGCATTCTTTCCATGGCTTTCATAGTGCTTTTTGCAAAAGTAGGATTAGTTTGTTAACGAGGATTTCCTTGGTTTGCTTCACATTTTAGTCTTCCTTTCTGCAAGTAGAATAGCATATGTAGAGTAATCTATTCTTTCATCACATATAGAGCTTCGTTTGGAATCCATAGAAGTTGGCTTGATCTCCTAGTGATCTTGTGTTGGCTGACCAAGTGACAACCCATAGTAAGAACTAGTACTTGTGCATACAGCACCATCACTTCCAAGTTTGTTACAAACTACCGGGTTGATAAGAGTAAAGTAGGTAGCCCAGGAGTTGCATCATTATTGCTAAAATACTGGTGCTCACCAATTGCTCACCAAAATATTTGGGCATCCGAATCTAGTCAGCACATACTCAAAGAGGAGCTTCGATGATGTTGCCCCTGTACAGTATTTCATGGGTTACACGTTCGCCCATCTAGTTAAATACTCCATCTCGGTGATAATATATCACGCACCCATCTTCTTTCGTGTAGGTTGAATCGGGCCTACAAAATAAATTGCCCATTTCTTGAATGACTGTAGTGACACTTGCAGATTTAAAGGCAACTCATCCCTCCGCAATGGCCTGCCCATCCTCTGACATGCATCGCATGCCTTACAATAAGCCTTGGAACCCTTATTCAGTGTCAGCCACCACAACTTAGCACATAAAATCTTATACACTGTTGATTTTCCTGCATAATTTCCTCTCGCACCTCCTCCTTGAGCTTCAGTGAGGATGTTGTTTCATTCAAAATCAGGCACATAACATTGTAGTATTTCATCTCAGCCCATTTTATATAAATGTCCTGCAATGACAGAAAAGTCTACTGCACGCACGACCAACTCCTTCATTTGTTGACTAGTATACCCCTCCGGAGCCATTCCCGTCATCAGGAAGTGTATGATATCTACAAAATGATTGTTAGCTATGCACACCGCAAAGAGCTGCACGTCAGGAAGTTTGTCCTCCAAATTAGTAGGCTCCTCTCCTGTTTCAATCCACGACAGATGATCTAGCCCTACATTCAATCATCCTGGCTTCACAATGACTTCAAAATCATATTCCTGAAACAACAGCAGCCATCTGCATATCCCCCCCCAACACAGGCATATTAACCAAGTACTTCAATGCAAAATGGTCTGTATACATCTTAAAATGTCTACCTAGAAAGTAGTGTCTGAACTTTTGGAGCACGTATACCATAGCCAAACCTTTGCACTCTGTCGTTGAGTAGTTCTTCTCAGATTTAGACAACTTCCTACTTGCAAATGCTATAGGGTGATCCAACTCTCCCTCACCAGCCTATGTTATTACTACCCCAAGTGCAATACATGACATGTCCACATGCACATTAAACTCTTTCTTCCAATCCAAGAAGACTAGGATCGATACGGTGACCATATTTTCCTTTAACACATCTAAGCTTCGTTGATATTCTTCATTTCAACAAAATGCAACATCCTTCTTTAGTAGCTTCTCCATCAGCATGGTAATCTAGGCATAGCTCTTGATGAACTTTCTATAGTATCTCGTACGCCCAAACGTTACATGCAGATGCTTCACACTTCTTGCCACCTCCAAATTAATTATAACTATTATCTTAGCCGGGTCCACCATTAATCCTTGTCTACACACCACATGGCTCAACAAGATTCTGAAAGGAACATAGAACACACATTCCTTCAAATTGAGCACAATCTGATACCTTCAGCATATATCCAACATCAAGCGTAGGCTGGCCACATGGCCTTTCACCAGCCTAAACACCATCAAATCATCAAATTATACTTCCATAAACTTGTGAATGACGTCCTTAAACATCGCGATGACTACATGCAAAAATATCGTCAGTGCATTCTTCAGTCTAAAAGGCATTACAGCATACAGAAATCATCCCCACTCAGTTGTGAATTTCATCTTACTCCTATCCTTCGACGCGATCTTGATGTGATGATACCCCGAGAACCCATCAATGAATGAATATACTTATTGTCCCCTTACATTATCCAACACTTCATCGGTGAATGGAGTTCGAAAAGGATCATGAACGTAAGCATCATTCAGCTTCCTAAGATCTACGCATGTCCTTATTTCATCCTTCTGCTTCTTTTTGTGAACTACTATTGGGCTCACCTAGTCAAATTCTTCCACTGGTTCAATAATACCTACTGCAAGAATTTTATCCAACTCTAAGCGGACCTTTTTTGTATACTTTGGATTGAGGTGGTAAGGCTTTTGCTTGATTGGTTTCACATTTGGTTTCAACATAATTTTCATAACTCCCAGGTCCCCCATTATCCCCTTTAGGTTTGAGAACTTCATAGGGAACAAGTCCTAGTATTTGTGGAGAAACATGTGACCTTATCCATCATAGCATAATCCCAGTAGTCCCCTACCTTCACAAACTTTTTCTCTGGCTCTATCTAGATGTTCAATTGTCTTGTTTTGAGTGGCATGATATTCGGTTTTTCTATCTGTGGCTCCTCAACCTTGTGGTATCCCTCTGTTTCCAGGATATTAATGTTCCTTAGATCATCATCTTCCTCTTCAGCAGTCACATTGTAGCAATCCAGTGCGTGGTGCAGCTAGGTGGTCCAATTTGGTTGAATCAAATCCAAGGGATCCTACGTATTCTGAAGATTGCTGCTTTGACCTCCTATAGTGCTTCATCAATGCACTCAAATCCATATTCAAAGCTGAATTTCATCAAGAATCCCTATCTCAAAATATCCCATTCATCTATGTCATAGTGGAGCTCTGTCTCCAAGTACCAATTCATAGGTATCACATCCAAGATGTGACAGAACAGATGCACCCACTCTAGTTGCGGTTCTTCTCCATAAGGATCAGTCCATTTGGCTAAGCGATCCTGTATATCACTCCTTCCATCATATTTCTCTATCAATCATACCTTTGGGCGACTAAACTACACCGTCATCGTTATTCTATACTAGCGCCATCCATTGAAGTTGTATTTATGTGTTCCCCACCATCTTGTAGGTGCAGCACGTAGTGCCATGTCCAAGGCTTGGAAGCCATGCTTCTTAGACACTTCCCTTTCAAATGCATCTACATATTTATCAACATCATTTAAATGATAATAGTAAGGAAAACTTCTTACCTTCGATAATACGCAACCTAGTGATTTGGTCATCAAGTTACGTTGTAGCATAGACACTTCGTGCAACATATTCTGCCAATGTTCCAATTCCTCATCTGAGTCTGATGTGTAAGAGATTTCATGGTCCCATGCAAGACATCCATCATCTGTTGGATTCACCCAATCTAGATCTTGCATTGTTATCTTATAAATTGGTCCAAATCGTCATCACTTTCGTAATCGCGAACTGATTCAGTATAGCGCGACCCTTCTACAGGGTCCAGTGGTACTACTACACGGAGCAATTTTATTTCAAACGACATCATTTGCTTCTTCAAATTGATCACCCCATTCATGTTGATAGCCCAGTCGATCTTGAGAAGCGCAGGGTAGGGATTGATGTCATCCACAATCTCTATCACTTCAAAATCAACCAACGCGCTCACACCTTCAATATTGATGTTATAGGACAAATTGACCTCCTAATCAACTCAAAGGAGAAGAACGAGATGACTGAAAGAATGACCACAGTTGTAGGCCCAAAATCCACACTAATGCTCTCTGAACACTGATAACTTACTTTATAAAGCTTGTTTACGAGCATAAAGGAGCATTAGTCAACCTGCTAACTCATGTTGTTAGACCAGGGGGAGCATTAGTGAACTTTAGTGATGCTCAAAGTGGTTAAGTCAATGAATATGCCATTAAATATCTAGATATTGTTTCCCTAAATTTGTGCAAGAAAAGTAGGGAAACTCCAAAAATCAAGATATTTGGAGAAATTATATTCCAGAAACAGAGGCAAATGGGAAAATGCTGGTAAAAGAGGCAGGTTCATGGTTTTTACCCAAATGAACTATAGGTGGAGCTGGGAATGCCTAATTCGATTGCTATTTAAGCAACGAGAGGGCCATTGCACAATGGTCAGAGCATTTAGAAGGATAGTACATGGTGCTATTGTGATATTGTCATATTCTTGAAGGAGCTAGCTGAAAGAAGGAGAAAGAGAGGAAGAAGGGATAATGAAGGTTGATGCAACAGGGTTGTTGTAATCACTCTTCTAAATATAGGACTACGATTTTGTTCCAATACTCGAAGTGTTAGTGATATTGTGCATTTATTTGTCCATTCTGATGCTTGTTGTGTTGAGTAGATAAGTTACACATTTATACATGTTTGTTACGGATTCTTTCATTAATTGTCATAAGTATATGTTGTGATTGGTTTGCTTCATTCTTTTGTGCAGGAATCATCTTTGAGCCGTTCAGGAGGAGTTCTTCTTACTGCACGGAGATCCCCAAGTGAATCTAGAAAGAACTAAAGGTGATCCTTTCTCCATATCCTGTCAATATATGTCAGATAGATGAACATGTGTGTAACAGGTACCTTTTGTAGATAACCTTACAGTATGTCGGAAGTCCCTAGAATACTTCGAGGGTAGTTTTCATCCCATGCATTTTACCCCATAGCAAAATTGGCGACTCGACTGGGGACTATACATTTAGTTCCCGGTTATTCGGACTCCTCTCAGATCTCTTCTCTCTTCTATTAGCTTCCCGCTTCTTCATATCCTTCTCTGATCCACCATCTAGTTTGTTGCATCCTGCAAAGTTTCTTTCTCTTCAGAAACTGATCCCAAAAGCCCACTTTTTGAGCTCTTTCCCTCACTAATGCAAGTTGCTGGTCTAAACAGAGCTTTATAAAGCTCTTTGACTATGCACAGGGAGCGTTAGTGGCCAAACTAAAGCTCTGTTTACAGATAGACAGAGCATTAGTGACCCATTTCCATGCTTTTAAAGAGATCTTCTGGACTAAAAGGTGGGGAAACTCATCCCAAGGGCTAAACTAGGATCTGCAACAGTATCATGCTAACAAATTTGGTGTCTTAAAATTTATTTTTTAAGAAAATGCTTTAGTTTTTCTCTCATAAAATAAATTTTTGTTGAAAGAAAAGCTGATAAACTGAACATCTCCTTCTGTCGAAATAGTTGTAGGCTACTTTTTTTTGGTTCAATAGTTGTTATGGAATATTGAGAAAAGGAACTTTCGGTTATGCAAAGTGTTAAATGACTTTAGATGCACTGGTGAATACATGAATATGTGAAATAATACACGTGGAGAATAAGACTTGTTTGCATAAGAAATTGAAAAATGTTTTTTTCAAAGCATAGTTCTGCACGGTTTATCGAGTCGAGAGTCTCATCATATTCATACGTCAACACCCACTTCAAAGACAAATAAAAAAGTACACTAAAATTTACATTAAAATCAATCAGATACTCGTTTTTTTAGAGCAAACCAACATTAGATAGATTAGGACCTTGGGTTAAGAGAGTGAGTCAACTACCCAAGGTTGAAGATCAAACTAGTGTCATTAAAGAGTGAAAAATCCTTCTGCACTCATATTATTAGGACCACTCCACTCGCACTGGAGTGAAATACGAGACAACATCGGATTGTAATTGAGGGTAGGCCACCTTATTTTACATCTCCTTTGGGCATTCTGTGTAACAGGGGTCCCTTCGGGGATTTCAGAACTGAGTCGGGTACTTAGGTATCCTGCCCACACAACATGCTATCTACGACTATGTCCCCCCTAATAATGTTTGTGATTTGAGGTATCTCTAGTGGCCAATACTTCTAGGTACTTACCTAAGGTGACTGGGACGGGCTATCCTGGTACCTCAAATGGATGGACCTACTTTGTCTTCATTTTTTGGGAGGGTGCTCATCTTCATGATAGTACTTGGCCCCTCAATCTGAGGTTCAGGTGAAGCTCAAAAGTAACCATAACCGTACATTTGGCCATCCTTCTCTGTTACTCATTGAGAGACTGGGTTTCATCTCCAGTAATCGGTGTTTATCAGACAAGGTAATTTCACTTTGTTTGTTGATTGTCATTTTTAGTGTATATTTTCTTTTTAGGTACCTAACTACTTTTGTTTTTTGAGACTTAAAGAATATCACCTTAAAATTTATCTGATAAAATTTACTAGCCATTGTGGCTACATCTGGCCCTTACTGTCAATCTAGACGGTTGTTAGGACTTCCTCCATTCACTGTGGAGGATCTGCTGAGATCCACTGACTCATATTCCTCATCTTCAAGGGATCAATCTCCTAAATCGCACACGGGATCGTTCTGGACAACAAAAGATTTTGATTTACCAGAGGATTTCTTTATAGAAGGATTTCTTCCTCATTTTAATACTCTGCTTACAGATCTGTCGAAACCTATTGTTGCTCCTACCATACTAGTACTTCACTCTTCACTGGGAGGAACTCTCCCATCTATTTAGTTGACACCTCAAGGGTTGTGTAATTATAGAGACACTGTGAGTCCTCTACCACTTCCCCAGTCGATGGTCATCACAACACCGGCAATGTGTAACCTCGCAATCCCATTTGTCCCAGGTACTACAACTCACATAACACCCCCTACCAGCGGAACCTAGCAGATGCCTGGTTCCACTCCTATGGTGCGCCAAAGCATACCTTCGACTAGTGCCACATATATTTCTCCATATAACACTCAATGTGGCACTATGGGCACGGTTCCAATTTACCAAAACCAAGGTCGGCCACCAACGTATAGTTATAGCCCCCAGATTTAAACATTTGGGGCGGTTCCCAATATGCACATGGCGGCAGGGAATCTCACAGTTCCCCCAGCATTCTCAAGCATGCATGGACAGTCACTGATTGACATGAATTTTCCCTCTATCAATCAAAGCCATACGGTTAGTTCTGTGTCAGTTGGGAATTCACAAGGGATTCCCACCCAAACCATGGGGGCACCCTACTCACACACTTAGATGAGTCAAGGGGCCACCACTTATACTGGGGGCAACTTCATACCCCAGTATCAAAACCTTCATGGTAATCCACTTTACAACACTGTATTACAAAGCAACTGCTACACCACACAGTCCATGTACACCATGGGAAACCAAACGATGGGAGGAGCACAAAGCTCCTCAGGTCATCTATCATCACAATGGTCCGAGATGGGGGCACCCAACAATTTGTATTTTTTGGAAACATTGGATATCCCTAACTTATACAAGTTGACAAACGACCCCATCTACCATAACCTACAATGGCCACCGATCCCACATAAAATACCGATGGAAATTCCTAAGTTCAACTGAAAACAAGGGGAGGATCCGAGCACTCAAATCACCACCTACCATTTATGGTGTGTTTCTAACTCCATGGTGGATGACAATGTATGGTTGCATCTTTTTCCCTGCACCCTCACTGGCAATGCTGCAAAGTGGTATATTGAGTTACCACGTGCGTTAGTGAATACCTTTGATGCTTTAGCGATGGAGTTTCTAAAGCACTTTCAGTTACCTATCCATTATGAGATAGGGACGGAACTCCTCACTTCATTTCATCAGGATACCTCCACCCACATCTCCGATCATATCCATGAATGGAGACGTAGGCGGAGGTTAGTCAAATCCCCCATCCCTAATTTTCTCTTAACGGACTGGTTCTGTAAGTCGCTACTCCCACAAATCGCTAGAGATGTCGCTCTAGGTGGTGCAGTCACAGAGGACCAATCCATACGTCGTGCCTAGCACTTGGATTTAATCTATTCACAAGTTGGCACTCTCTATGACACTATCCCATATGCTCCCGGTAACCCCAATCCTCCCACCACTCAGCACCCTGGAACACATGCCGACAGGATCATGGGCACAACCTCCACGAGCGCTGTAAAATAACTCAGTGGGTTTTTTGCCAAGTTGGCAGTGGACCCCTCTACCAAAATGACTGCTCTTCCTGCCACTATGATTAACTATGTGCAGTCTACACAGAAATCTAGTAGCAAGAACAAGAAGAAACAGAACAAGACCACTCCTTCTGAGGAGCAGTAATCTAAGCAACCCAACCCGAAATAGAAGGCCACTGCGCCTACTGATATGGAAAAGGATAAAGGCACCTACTATTCATGCAAACTTTGTATTGAAGATTACATAACCTGGAATTGTCTGCATCTTCAAGAATGCATGGATTACCTTGCCAAGAAATATTCTGGTAAGGCACCTGTTGTCCTTAGAAATCCTTTTCCTAATCAAAAGTAGCAACATCTTGTTGCCAACCAAACGCCACCCACGTCAGGGGGCAACGATGGTCCGCAACAACCTTCAGTTGGTGAAGGAAGTTCTACCATTTACACATTTGAAACGATAGAACTAACAACCAGAGCCAAATCATATGAAGCTCCTATTGTTCCGATAGTAGAATCATCCGCAGGTCAAAATCCATCACCACACAATGATTTACGAATCGAAAGGCCAGTTGAGGACCTTGTAATTTGACCCCCCAAGGGGGCACTTCGATGCACAACGCACAACACATCTGCATGTGCCGCCCAACACCACAACATTGTAGAGGATTTGGCGCAAGCACTGTCGGCCATGTCGGCGCTCGAAGTATTACAAACATGCCCCAACAAAAGGAAAGCTTTGCTTTCGGTTATTGGGGATATTGACCCTGCGGATTCCATGCTTGCCATTTTTGACATGGACAAGTGTAAACCTACCCTTTCCCACCAGCTTGCATTTCAAGTGCATATTACTTCGAAAGGTAAAGGTATAGATCGAACTATCATCGATGAAGGTGCTTCAACCTGCGTCATGTCAGCTTCATGTTGGCTTGCCTTGGGTTCCCCAACCCTATCCCCATCGTCAAACTCCCTTAAAGCTTTCGACGGCCACACCTTTGTCCCAAAAGGATACTTAGCTAGTTTTCCCATCACTTTGGCTAGGAAAATAGTAATGGTGGACATATAAGTCATGAACGAAGAACTCGACTATAATATGTTACTGGGTCGCAATTGGACATATGCCATGACAACCGTCGTATCCACTGTCTTTCATATCATCCAATTTCCATTGGATGGAAAGATCATTACCATGGATCAGTTGTCTTTCTACACCCCTGATTATTCCCCATTACCAAGTGGCACGATACCCCTAGTAGGAGGTGGAACTGAATGCTATGTCAGTATTGGTACTAATCTATTGAAGTCTTCTTCCCTCATGGGTTATTTCCCTCTTCATTTGCCCAAGGTTCCACAGATGGTCAACATGCTTTCATCTATTCCTCATGAATAGACCGATCCATGGATCCTTCTGGCTCCTTTAGACATTGACACTTACGGAGAACAAATGTCGTTGTCACCAGCTGAATTGGCCTGCGAAACCATTCAAATTGCACCCAAATCTCTGGTCACTTTGATTTCAGAAAACAGTACCACTGCCCCTTCCATAACCGCTCCTTCTTTCGATCCACTCAATCAAGTCCTATCGGTGGATGAAGCTATTAGAAAGATCACGAGGTTAGAAGAGCGACCTTGGGAGGATTCGCACCATCATGTTTTGATATCTGATTCAGACATGATGCCTCTTCAGATCCTGTCACCTGATGCACATGAAATCATTTCCTCACCGTATACGACTATCCAACCTTTGGACTCGAAAGGAAATAGGGCCAATATTTCACAAACATTGCTCCTTGATATTTCTGTCCTGACAGGCATCGTGGAAAACATACAGAGTGGAGCCCATCACAATCCTGAGGAAATTGTGAGCTTCACCTACCCATTTAGGGACTTCCGCGATGTTTTCCCTTGGTCTTATCAGGAAATGCATGGCATAGACCCTTCTAATGTCAAGCATGAGATAAAGAAAGATTGAGCATTCTTTTTATGGTATTTTTCTTGCTCGTTAATCCGAAAAACCTCGAGTCTCCTTCTTTGGGCTTGTTAAACTACTAAAAAGATGGTTAGAGCACTGTTAGGGATATTTTATTGCTATTTAAAAAATATAAACATCCCCGAGCTTTTATCCTTGCGCTCGTTAACTCTATGCAACGATAAATAGAGCACTTTTGGAGACATTTTATTACTCTTTAAAAAATATAAACACCTCTGAGTTTCTGTGGTAAAGCTTGTTAAACATATATACCACAACTTGTAAAGCACATTTTTGGGATATTTTATCGCTCTTTAAAAAATACAAACATCCCCAAGTTTTTCATCCTTTGTACTCGTTAAAAATATGCAAACGATGCTCTGAGCACCTCTTTTTTGATCTAGTTCTAGCTCATAAACTAAAAAAGATCAACAAAGCATCCTTTTTAGGCACCTTTTTCTCGCTCTTTAAACTAAAAAAATCTCGAGTTGTGTCTTGCTACTTGTTAAACATGATAAAGATGACCCAAGCATTCTTTCAGGTACTTTTTTCAAGCTCATTAAAAAATGAAAAAACCCGAGTTTTTGTTACTGAGATCATTAAAGTGTCACGACAAAGCACGAGTTTAGTCCGCCACCTCGTACTAGTAACAAAATGAGGAAGACATCTATTGGACAAAGGTTTCTCTTTATCCGGGTCCAGTAGATTAAATACAGAAAAGTAACCAATACGAGTATACTATTAACCTTTTGTCACACCCATTTAACAACTATGACAAAGGGACCACTATGGAGTCTCTCTTTACGATCTTTTCATACTCTCTAAAGATGAAAAGATCACTGAGTTGTCTAGTCCGGACTCTTTAAATACACAGACAAGATATAGAGTCGTTCTTTTTACGATACTTTTCAGACTCTTAAAAGATGAAAAAATCAACGAGTTTGCCTGTCTGGACTCATTAAACTAATCAGATACGACAAAGAGTCATTCTTTTTGTGATTCTTTTCAAACTCTCTAAACATGAAAAGATCGATGAGTTTACCCATCTGGACTCATTAAAAATCAGATGGGGAAAAGTGGACATACAACCATATCCTGAAGTGTGGTTTAGCAGAAAAAGTTCCCTTGAACATGGCACTCCCTTAGATAAACCATCATTTTGATAGCCTCTCAATATGAACCCTACCAACCTATGAGTTTTTAGCCTATATACCCTGATGCCATTGCATCTCCGTATCTTAAACACTCTGTAGTGTTCATGAGTCTAGTGTTGTCTGGTTAAAACCATTGTCATTCCTTCTATTGTTCAAGGGTCCCTACTTGTTTCCTCAATCAACTGACCCTTCATATCCTTTCATCGTGCCCTCCATTGTTTAGACCCAAAAACTCAAAAGATTCTTCAAAAAACAAAATCATCCTTGTCCAGTTTCATGTCGACTGATGTAGGACACGTCATTGCCTACCTTTTGACAAGTTCCTTCCTATCGACTTCAACTCTCTATCTAGAAAGATAACCCAAAAACACATTTAGTGCCTTGGTGCTTGTAGACATTAGTGGCATGTTACCTTGTGCATGATCACGGGTTTTCATCATGGGCTCCTAGTTAAGCGATTCTACGAGTGTTCACTGACAAAAAATCTTTAACACTCGCTAGTTTGCACTATGCGTCTTAGAGACCATAACCATTATCAGTGGCCTTCCTCTCCATTATTGGTTGGTAATTAGATGATTTCGTGCATGTTTGATGTCAACTCATTTTATCACATGTACCAATCTATGTTGTTCGGTGAAGCAGGAATCAAGACCTTGGGTAGAGGCTTGCATCATTCATCCTTTTTTCCTCTCCCAAGCTATGATAATGTTCTTTGAAGATAGATATTTCAGGATAATCTATTATGGCACTAGATCTGCCCTGTGCCATGTTGGCGGCCAGCATTGTTATATCTGTTGGCATTATGTTTCTGGTGAGGTTATATGTTACAGATGTTGTACTTGATGGCAACACCCATGGCAAGGCTCTCAATATGATGAAAATTAAGAAGTACGCAGGAGAACAGTTCAGAAGATGCATACCCGCAGGTACGCCGTGTAGGGACCGCGGCCAGACACGCAGGTCAGCCGTTCAGGAGGTGCGTACCCCCAGTGCACTCATTTCAAGGCAGAGAAAAGAACACGTGGGGTTTCTTATGTTTAACCCTTGGTATTTAGCCGACGGTATTGTGTTATTATGGTTTTGGCCCATGGTATTGGTCCATGATTTGAGGAAGAGCTTGCCTATATAAAGCAAAGGAGATCATTTGGCTTGAGCATCTTTTGAAAATTGAATATCTTAAAATCTGAAATATTGGGTTCTCGGTTTAAAAGCTTGATCTATAAAAGAGAAGTTGAAAGCGAATCTGTGAAGGGTCATCTCTTGAGCGCAAGATCAGATCTGAGCATCTGACTATATTTCGGCCCTAATCAGAGGTACGCAGGTGATTAACGGTGCAAGTGCATGGGTACGCAGAGCGACGAAGGTTCAAGTGCGTACCCACAGAAAAGTACGCGGCGTGATAGTGTCTTTGGGTATGTGGCTTCAGTGAAGTACACGGCGCAATAGTGTATCTGAGTGCGTACTTGCAGCAACAGTACGCAACGCGATTGAAGAAGAAGTGCGTAGGCACGCGGTGCAACAGAAGGCTTTCTGTGTGTATACGCAGGGGCGCAGAAGGTGAAGTGCGTGGGGATGCAGGCCAGTGAAAGGAAAACTGCGTATCTGTCTTAAGATCTTCTGTTGACTGAATTTTTCTGTTGATAAGGTGTTCTGGGTTCAGTTCTATTATTGTTGATCTGGTTACTGCAGCTGACTGTGTAATTTACATGTACTTGATGATCATTTGATGTATATGGATCCAGTTTGAAAATTTATGAAAAGTGGTCCTTGAAAAGAAGTAGGGGGTTGTAGCTCCCTTCCGGGAGAGACTGGAAAATGAGAGAGAGTTGTAGCTCTCTGCAGGTTGCAGCCTGCGTACTGGTGAAGGACTTCACCAGTACAAGACCATTGTAAAAGGAGTTTCTAATTTGAAATAAGATAGAGACATATTGCAGCAGGTGGTTTTCACCCACATTGGGTTTCCACCTTATATCTGGTGTTCTTTGATGTGAATGTTTGTTTTTCTTGTTCATGCTCATTATTTTATGGTACTGATATGCAAAAATAATTCAAAGTGTAAATAAGGAAGATTTGGTAAA